>JAMFLL010001074.1:0-20498 GCA_027475725.1 Pythium rhizo-oryzae | reverse complement strand
CACGGGCAAGAAGGTGGCCAAGGTCGGCGCCGTGTCGTCCACGGTGCTCAACCCGAAGCAGACCAAGTGCGCGCTCTCGCTCAACACGGACTTCTACGGCAGCGACTTGCGCACGGAGCTCGGCCTCTCGGTGGACCAGTGCTGCGAGAAGTGCCACGAGACCAAGGGCTGCAAGGCCTTCACGCACGTCGTGGAGAAGGACCGCATCGCGTGTTACCTCAAGACCGCCGCCTCGGGCAACACGTACTACTGGGACGCGACCTCGGGTGTTGCGAACTAAACCGCCCGCATGCCGGCAGTTCTTCCCTAGTGTAACGACGAGTTCCCAGTTTTGAAAGATGAGTGGATGTGTGCTCGTGGCGCACTCCACGATTCGCTTGTTTCTATCAGGGGCATTGGAAAGATCGTCTTTTGTCTGTTTTCTTGATTTCTTCGCTTGGTTTTCTATCTTGTCCGGTGCGACTCTCTCGTTTCATGGATTCCCATGCATCAAAAATGCTACGGTGCCAATAGTAGTATGTACTATCTACGGGGCTGCAAAGCCCCTTCCGTGAGCCTCCTCGTACCACTTCCGGAGGCTGTGGCTCAGGTGGCGGCGTTGCGCTGGCGCTAGACGAAGTCGGTACCACGCACTCTGTTGGCTTGAGCGTACCCCGATGTCGAGTCGTGCCGGCTCCGAGAGGCTCTCCTCGATCGTGTGGATATCCACCAGCGGAGTCTTGGCCACAATCTCGTAGAGAGGGGAACCTGTCGTCGATTCGCTCGAGCCGATGCCAACCACGAACAGCGTGCTTCGCGTGCATACGATCGAGACGACAATCGTGACCAGGGCGCGATCTTTGTCGGAGAGCAGAGAGCGAACCCGATCGTCGTCCATATTTGTCGGTGTCAGCTGGCGAAGTCGCTCCAAGGGCGTCAACAGCAAGGCTTCGCTTGCGTCTACCCAGGCCCCGTGGGCGAGCACGAGATCGCCAACTGATGGATCACGGAGGATTTTGAGCTTCGCGCGAAGTTCATCGTTGGGGCGAGCTTCAAACGTGGCTTTTCCTAACAGACTCAGCTCGTCCTCCTCTTCCGGCATGTGTTCACCCATGCCCGTGCCGTTGAGTATACCGTCAGAAGTCATGGACAGCAGTGACGCGAGGCCTCCCATCGGACGAGCGACGATGCCGACGAGGCCCATGCTGAGGCCGCCGACGACGTCACCAACCCCAGCTCGCATGCCCCGTTGCCGCTTCTCCTGGTACAACGCAATTGGCGTTCGCACGACGCCTGTGGCGGCACCTACAACACTCGAACCCAACGACCCCAAGCCTCCGGTGATGCCAGACGTGAGATGCGTCGGGCGAACATAGTGCTGCCGCCGAAGCTGATCTGGTGTGAGCGTGAGGTGGTCCACGGTTCGGGAGATGGAATACGTGAAGCCTGAGAGCGAGGATAGCGCTGCAGCGGACGTATGACCCACCAGCGAGGCAATGCCGCTGAAGATACCACGCGTCAGAATCCACGGGTTGAAGCCGTCACGACTGGCCATGGTAATCGGGATCTCGAAAAGGTCTCGAACCCCAGCACCAACGCTTCGTACGAAGCCTCTGCGGAAACACACACATTAGTCAACACCTCCATTTGCAGCCAGGAAGATAATCGTTTCGCCAGTGAACGTACGCGGGGTTTCCGATGATATTCAGGGACATGAGCAGCATCGGTGATCGAACGAGCACGTCCGCGACGTACTCGGCCGCTAAATCTTTGGCCAGCTGATCGGAGAAGGCGAACACGCGTCGCATATTTCGGGCGCTGAACCGCAGTGGAGTGCCATCAAGGCTATTGAGCACGGGGATCGACATGCGAGCGGTGACAGTGATCACCAAGTCACTCACATCCAGCTCATCGATGTAAACGCGTTGCTGCGACATCACGCGGATCCGCTGGAAGATGAGAACCCTCCATTCTGGGTTCTGGGACGTGTCTGTCGAAAGTGAACGCTGCAGTTGTGCGGCGGAAAGCGCACTTGTGATCGGTCGAACGAACGCGTGTACATGGGCCAGAATTTCATCATCCACCTAGTAGACAAGAAGAAGCGATCGAAGTTAGTCGAGGGTTTGACGTTTATGGTGCAAACAGCGATAGAGGTGCACCTGAATAATAGCTGGGGCGAGTCGGAGTTGAACCGATTTGTAGTACGATGGCACCTTCGCTTGTTCCCACGGAGTGATGTTGATGATGCGCAACGCTAGGTAACGAGAGTTCGATTCAGGGAGTTCAACTGCCATCAGATCCGAGAGAAGAAGTCTGTGCTCATCGTGAGCAGCGATGACGTCAGCCCGAATGACAGGTAATGTCGCGTCACCACGGCCGTCACTGGTGTGGGTGACGGAGAGCATGACCGGAAAATTGCATGTCTCCAGATTGTGCTCGATATCCAACCTCTCCAAACCGACGTACAGAAGGTTGTATGCACGGACGTGCTTCATGTACCCTAGACGGGCCTCCGGCTGCATCGAAGCGGGAGCTTCTGCTGTCGAGATGAAGCTCACACACGGGGATCGGAGCGCCAGACGGAAGATCTCCTTGTATGCGACTCCGTTTGAACCTGGGCGATCGGTAGGAACAATCGTGTGTTCATCAAAACAGTGAATACTAACAAGCTCCGAGGATACCACAAGGCGGAACCGATTCTCGTGAGATACCGGGGCGACGTCTTCACATGCGGCCGATTGTGACTCGAGACGTTGGGATGAATCAATCAGCGATGGTGGAGACGATGGATCATCCAGACACGAGATCGAGATGAACCACGTGCCTGCGCGACACGTGACCGCAACCAAAAAGACCGGAGACTGCACAGAAGATGATGTCGCGAACCGAGCAAACTGGATGCCTGACACTTGCCACAGCACATTTGACCATCCGAATCCTGGCAGCCCCAGCTGGAACTTGCCGGATGCCGCGGGCTGTTGATTTGCATTGCTCGCAGACTCGCCTTCAAACGCCTTAGCCGACTCGGCTAACCACGAATCGAGAGATATTGAACCCTCGTGAGGTCTCGACTTCTTGGCCGCGGAGCGCCGCTGAACTGACCAATCGTACTCCATGTAGTGATGGCCGGCAACAGCATCCGGGGTCATCACATGGGCCGATATTGCCCGGATACCAATGGGGTACGACCACGTATTCTCGATTGCGAGTGGGGTTTGACGGTCGACGAAGATAAGCACGTGAATAGTTGTGTCGTCGAGTTGGCATGTTGTGATCGTCAGCAGAACATGGCGCATACCACTGTGACGTACGAGTCGTCGATGGCGTGCCGACACGGACGAAGGAGGCGGATATGCCAAGGACGGGAGCGTCACTCTGGACGCCTTGCCGACGAGCGACAGTTCTGGAACTCGAATGGGGACTTCCGCTGCCCAATCGTACACACCGTCATCCGTCTCATCGCTGGACACCGACACCTGGAACGCACACGTCGTTGCGCCTGTGTTTGTCGAGCCGATCGCAAATGAACTTGCACGAGTTTTTGCCCCGAAGCCGAGCGCTGAAGAGATCCACGACGTCACCCCGGATCCTACACGAGCTTTGTCTAGTTCGTGAGCGCGCCGGATAGGTACTCCCCAGGTGTCTCCATGATCAACGCATTCGCCAGATGAGGCCAGCGGTGAAGAAGAAAACTTCAACCTCAGACCCTGTCACATAAAACACAACATTAGATCATGTGCAAATTCTCCATCATTGTAGTCATCACGCACCGTATCATTGTGGACTGTCACCAAAGTCGAGACCACGACCCTGATAGACCCGCAGCTGGCAACATCCACGACGGCGACAAGCGGATACGATAGATCGCACTCGGCTGAATCTTCAGGTTCACCTTCAGGTTGCGCAGCTGGGCAGCACATGATAGCCTTACTCCCCGCCTTGAGCACCACAGTGGTCTCCGACGAGTAGGAATCGCTTGCACCGACATGCCGCACGCCCTTCCTCAGCTGCGTCACAGATAGAACGACCGAAGAGACGGCAACTCGGTCGATGGAGTGGGCTTCGAGAGCGCTCGGAGATGTCTCAGTCCCTGGATCGAGACGAAGAACACTCACTGGCGGCTTGTGTTGAGTAGGCTCTCCCCGAGCTTCTTCGTCGAGGAAGCCAATCTTCATCTGCAAAGCCAGATTCGTTTTGTTGATGACGACAAAGTGCCTACGGAAACGTATCTGGTACACCGGTCTCGTCGAAGACGGGGGCACCAGTTCAAATGACACAGATCCGAGCTGATACTTCCCCGACGGCACCTCGCCATCGATCGAGCACGAGGCCGACACCTCTCCGGTTGGCGACTGCATTGTCACTGCCCTGAGTACTGTAGGATCCACCGCCGAGCAGAACACTGTCTCGCTGGCACCGACTGAAATCTCTTCCGGGTCCTCTCCCTACAGAAAACAAGCGTTGTCAGCCACGGCGGTCTGCCAGTGTATCTCCAATTCCAAGTAACCCACCTTGGTGTACAATCCAATGAAGAGTGGTTCAGCACAGAGGTTGACGAGCTGCAGACTCGGGAGCACATAGATGTCGATCCACGTGTGACGTGGCACGATCATCTCATAAACAAAATCGTTGGGCATCGTCGTTAGTTGCGTCGCTCGAACCACTTCCACAACCACAAATCGTGATGTTGTTCGATCTGCGTTGTCATCTGCGCTGGGACCTTCGAGCGTCAGCCAACTCCGGCATCGGCTGCGCGTGATTTCGTCGCTCTTCGCGTCGTGCGGCTCGAACTCCTCGGCTAAGCCCTGCATGTTCACCACCTGAGATGACGGCGTGCTAGCTTGAACCGAATCGAATCTCCCGCACTTCATCCCGAGTTGCAACGTCGAAGCGGCACTGTCTACCATGATTCCGACACGATCGAGTGTACAAGACATGGGCGGCTTGGCGTTGGAAGAGGTCGCCGCTCGATCTTCATGAAGACACTTAAGTGCCAACAGTGGGTCACTGGTGCTTCGGCAATTAATGACAGTGCAGTCATGAGCATCACGCTGGGTTTGCGAACTAACGTGCACGCAGTCTTGAAGGCAGTTGATCACGTTGAACGAGCCGCGCAAGTAGACAGTTGTCACTGTACCGCAGCGCTCAACGGAGACCCACAGAAATCCGTGGGTTTCAAAGTATCGAGCCGTCACAACCCCCTCGCGAACACCGCACGGGTCGCACCAGTCAGCCACCTCCGTTCCGGAGCGTTGGCTTCTATCGAGGGCAAACTGCAAGTAGTCGTACGAAGGATCCCCTTCGAGCGTCAGCCAACTGTACGCTTGGTGCTCGCCAGCGCGAAGGAGTAGGCACTCACGCGTGCCGCACTGTCTGTACCTGATGTCCGTCCCAGACGCGTTCACGAGCTGGATGCGCAAGACGGGGAGAGACGCCGCCGCAATATCCGAGTGAGGAGCACGACTATTGAGGATGTCGGAGAGGCTGGTGAGCAGCAAGATCGCGGACTGGGGTAGGTACACATGGGCGTCTCCAAGAGCGACGGATACCAGCGTGCCTGCAAGAGCGTTCCGATCGATCATTCCATGGAGTTCAACACGCGGAACGACTGGAACGGTCAGCAATTGTGCCAGGTTCTCGAAGGCGACCTGGAGCTCCGACTTAACCACAATCTTACTGCCGCCCTCACCAGCGTAGCTCACCACCGACAGCTGCGTGTCATTGAGACTCGCCGTAATAATGTCGTGAGACGCATCGTCGTTGCCTTGTACAAACGCGGCCGCGATGGACACGAGAGGAAATCCACACTGAATGTCAACACGCTGGATGGCCGATTCGACGAGCTGCGAGCGAACGCTCAGGGAAGCAGCCAGAAGCGCACTCACGAGGACCCGCTGCTGCTTGTCTTGTTCGCCAGACAGCGGGCTTCGCCATCGAAGCTCCCATTTATCTGACGCAGGGAGATCTCGAAGCTTCAGTACACGGCGGCAGCATGTCACGTCAAGCACTCGAGCGAACTTGGCCTGGTCTTCGTCCTCTGAGTCTCCGTCGAAGAACACACTCATCAGATCCCCGAAACTACGCTTTGTCTCCAGTGTCTGCACCTCAAGGCGCTCGTCCGCTGAGGATTCCCACGGCACCAGGAAGTCTGCCAGTTTGACATAGCATCGCTTGACAGCATCCCACGCCCGTAACTCACAGACAATGTCGCACAGTCGAACGTAGCGATCGTCTTGAGCTCCATCTTGGTCTTCTTTCCAGAACCAGACGGGCCAATCAGTAGGCACACCAGCGGGAGGCACAGGCACAGGCTCCATGACGATCTCGACGATGCTTCGCGGCAAGTGGTAGCACCACTTCATGCTCATCCAGCTGGTCGTCTGCGTCTCCGAAAGTGCAGCGTGCGGCGCGACCGAGTCGTCCATGATACCAGCCGTATCGGCCGCATTCCACGGCTCGTTCACCAACTCAATCCAGTGCAAAACCTCTGCCGTCTCGTCGTACGGATGGGTACCTTCGTCCTCTCGGTCAGCGTGTTGGACAGCGCGAGACGGCTCGAAGTCAATGACCAAATCCAGGTGGTCTGTGTCAAGCGCATGCGCTGGGCCAACCACGGTCTCGACTAAAAGTGCTTCGGAGAATACGACATCACCGGGTCTCGGAGGAGATAAAGTCTGCTCGGTGCGATGACTTAGAGCAGCGAGATCATCATTGCTGCACTCGGCAAAGTCTGTAATCCATTCGCTCGACTTGGAACTCGGGTACAAGGTACGACTTTGGTCATCTGACGATTGTGCGGCAGCCCTCTGCCGTTGGGATCGAGTGTGGGCGTCGACAAAGCCGCTCAACGAGGCCAGGGACGCAGCCGAAACCTTGAATGATAGAGCAGATGGGTCGATCTGGACGGATGTCAGCGATAGAGGCGTTCCAAACACAACGCCAGTGTGACTTCGCTCTGCAACAGGAGAACGGCTACCCGTGATTCGAATGGTGCTCTCTTGGAGCAGCGTCGTACGCGCCGACCGTTGGCTCATGACCTTCGAAAACACAACCCACGAGCTCTGGATGTGTCCTGGAATTGCGCTCAATGTTTCCGTCTTGAAGCGTACGGTGAGCGGGATATACGAGGAGGACGTCCGTGCGATGAGTTTGTCGATGGTCGCGGTCACTCCCATACCAGGCGCAACCACAAACCTGTTTATGGTCTTGACCTGTTGTTGTCCGAGATCAAACACGTTCTTACCTTCACGATTTGCCTTCTCGATACTTGTGAACACCTGATCAATCTCCAACCACACAGCTGCGCCAAGCTGCGATTTCTCCTGTCGAATCCAGTAGGACCCCATGCTTGGCCCAAGTAACACCTTCACACTGACCTTCCGTGGTCGCTGGACATCGAGGACATGGCGGGGCCGAGACAGCTCCCTCCTTGACGAGTGTGGGGTTGATGAGCCCCGTCGAATGACAAACGCACTCGATTGTCGTGGTCTCAGATATGCCGATGCATCATCCAAGAAGTGAGACGATACATTGACTTGCACACCTTGCACGTCGATGAACACAGAGGATTCGGAGCCCGCATCAGCAGCTGGTGACGTTGTCCACCGACCAGAAACCAGCTTGTGGGGGGCATTGTCCACATCGAGCTGCCATATACAAGGGTCACTGTTTGGACCGAAAACGAGTTCTTCGGTTGTGGTTGCACCGCCGACTTGTGGATGCCGAAGAGCGACGACAACGTTCTGAACCGAGAACGTTCCTGAAGTGTCGGCACCCTCTGTTGACGACTGCTGCGCCAACAGTGATCCGACTCGGACATGTATCGACGAGGTGTCTTGAGCCGCTACGAAGTCGAGACCATCACACGTGACCACCAGCTTTTGTGAGGTCTTTTTGCGGGGGAGCGCTTGCGCTTGTTCGCCATCCACTGGTGTATCAGCTCGCGTACTTCGGTCGCGATCATAACCTTGAGCTGCGACCGTGGCATGGCTGATATCTGCAGCGCGTTGCACGAGGTGATCGAACAACGGCTTGGATACCTCGCTTCGAATCTTCGTGACCGAAATTTCGGTCGATGAAGTCAGCTCTGGGTCTTTGCTCGACTCGATCACAACAGAGAAGTGCCGCAGGAACGCCTCGCTTTCATGGCCCACGACCCGACACTTGAGCCCACGACTAAGCTGAGCATCAAGCGGTCCTCCATCGTTGAATTCAACTGAGTCTGGCACCAGCCATTGAACCATCGCACCAGAAATGTTCCCGAATCGACTGGTACACCGCATCGTACCCACATCGATCGCAGCGTCGCTAGTGATCCGCCGCAACTGTAAAGGTCGAGAAATCCGGCGGGGAAGAAGTGCAGCATCGAATGGCGGATATCCCAGACCATCCAGACTGAGTTCCTGCCATGTTGCACTTGAAACGGTGGCGTGATCGAGAAACAACGATGCGCACGGTGGAGGCGCTTCCTCGGGCTGATTGCCAGCCACGGTGCCAAACGTCTCGATCCAGTGTCGGTCCGGAAGAAAGACTCGGATTTTACCAGTGATAACCGATATCGCCTGGTCGGAAACAGCCTTCGCTGTGCCTGGAAGTCGCTGCGAACGGGTTGTACCACTTCCGCGCAGCTCACTGGGCCTTGAGACATTGCGGTTGAGGCGGCTCGAGTCCTCTTGGAATGCAGACAAGGCTGCAATAGACGCGACACCACTTGGAGTGATCACGAGGTCGACGTCTTCCAAAGATGCCGCAACTACTAACTTGGGAGCTTGACGATTGTCACCATAGTTTCGATAAAACGCAGCCAATACAGGTTGCACGTTTGAACCTGTCGGGACAGTTGTGCTTGCGGCAGCCAGAACTGGAAACGATCGTAACGATTGGAGAACCAACTGGCCAGACCGTGTGGGGGCTGCTTCGGACCACTGGCGATAGAAGTGCGCCAAACGATTCACGGACTGCCACGCGGCGATCACAGACTGTTTCTCCAAAGAAGCAGGTGCAGATGCTTCAAACTCGAGTGCCTTGGAGACCTGGGCGAGATCTCGCCCGTCAAGGCACAGTAGCACGTCCAGAAAATCACGATCCGATAGTCGAGCCAGGGTTCCGAACCGGCGGTGGCCTGGCTGCGTGTCGTCGCTCCACATCCACCGCCGCTGCTCTTCGCGTGCCTCAATCGATGCAATGGAGAGCTGCAGGTCCGTGAACAGCTGCCCACTCTCTTCAGCAAAGTCTGTCTTCGGGCGGTACGTTGCGTTGCGAGCGGCGAAAGTGACCTCTCCCGCGTGGAGACGCGTCACCACAGCCACCGGTTGAGCGGGCTGAAATGACTCTTCCAGGATGTTCGACTCCGTAGACAGCTTCACCGAGTTGAGGAAGAGACCCACGCGAATACTTCGATGCTGATTCGTTTCCTTTCGTTTCTCTGGAGCGAGGGATGGCTGGATTGAGGTGGGCGCGTGGGACGTGCCTCTCAAACGGGAAAGCATTGACGATACCCTCACTAGGTGACGTAGCTAAGCACATTCAAAACGTTAGCCGACGGAACAGTAACTGCGAACAAATACCACTCAGCGAGACTTACGGAAAGCTTGTCGAGGGCAACCTGAAGACTGCTCAGTTGAACGGAAACGTCGATAACGGTGCGGTTGAATGACGAAACATGGTCTCGGCTGTAGAGCACCGAACCTGACAGTCCTGTAGTGTGGATGACGTCACAGCGATCGCTGCTACTACCTGGTATCGACGGGGCCTTCCACTTGTTGACCAGTTGCAGATAGTTGCAATTGAACAGAACCCTGACACTTCCTCCCGGCTCGATGGCTGCACGATGGTTACTATGGAGAGACGGATCCGATGTGATCGTGACGGGGGCGATGGACAGCTCAAGAGCCGGGGTCAGGTGGACCACGGCACCGGCGCACTGTAGCTTCACGACAATATTCCAGTATTTTGCCTTGCTTTCGACGACAACGTGTACGGGCTGGTCCTTCCCGGACGATTCGGCTGCCACCGAGTGCCTTGACTGTACGCGTTGAAGGAACGTGAACACATCCGGAGCACACCGCGCCACACAGTGTACGGCCAGCACAATCGTAGCGAGTTGTCCCTGGACATCAATGTAACTGTGCTGCCTCGACTTGCTCTCTTGGAACCGGAACCACAACATCCGAGCATCAGCGCCTTTGGTGGATACCGGGGTCGTTAACGGGGTGCACCCCACTTCGAGTGATGGCTCCTTCGGTCCATCGTGTTTTCGTCCTGTAAGAAGAACGCATGATCCGCAGCTCACCTCCATGACGCGATCAGCCGAACCTTCGCGGGGGGTCTTCGTGGTCCGATCCAGTCGCCAGTCGCACATCTCGAGATACGCAACATGTCGTTGACAGAGTGGGTCAAAGCCTCTAGACTCAAACCCGAAGGTGCGCCACCCGGCTGATCGAATAACTTCATCGATGGCACACGCGCTGAACCATACGGCGTTCCAGTCAAGCAGAGCCGACGCTTTCCCAACGCCGATGGTGCTCGTTATTTCGGCCTTCACGTCAGCCTCGTCCGATGACTCCCACCTAAATCCGACCACTTCGACGAGCTTGACGTGATCACTTGATCGGTCTGAAAGGCTTGGCTTGGGCAACACATGGACGCAGCCGCGGCCTAGCTGAATCCTTCGAGTCCTCCCTCCGTCCGCGCTCACCGGGCTTCTCAACGCGAACCAGCTGAATTCTTGTGCGTCCAGTTTTACCAGTGAGCATGCAGGGTTCTTCTCAACGGGCGTGATCGAGGCAACAACCGAGTGGAAGGTGACAAGATGACTGGACTGATAATCAGCTGGTTCGGGCTCATTCATGCTCTTGACGGTGTCTGTTAGCTCGTCACTCTTGACCGTTTCGCTCTCTTTCTTGATAACAGCAGAGAGAAGGCTGATGACGCTGTTGACTTGCACAGGCTCGAAGGCGAGCTCGAGGGGACCAAGTGACGCATCCAAAGATGTTCTTGCACGAGTGTTGGTCGACCTAGGTGTTGGCAGGGCTTGGAGCTGCTTCGTTGTGCCCGATCCGGGCGTTGGCTTGTTTTTCTCGTCTTGGGATGAGCTCTTGGCTCCAACATAACGTATTCGAACAGCCGAATGCAGACTGCGTGCTCGCACATCCGTGGCTTCAATCGTCGACAGCGCATCGGCGTTAACGAGATAGCAGTGATGGAGTGCGTAGCGAGCAAGCAGCTTGCACAGCGATGGAGCCAAAAACTGATGTAGATTCTTTGCTGCCGGGGAGTCTGGATCGCGCATCGATTGATATATTTCGCAAACTTCCCGAAGATCTTCCGTCATACCGTTCGGATCGAAGCGGTATTCCTGGCAATGCCTCCCCCACGCGTACTCCAACGCTGCCCGTAGATTCACTGGATCTAGATTCCGATCGTTTATCCCAATCGACGCCACAGCGTCCTTGCTCACAGATATCAACCGAGACAAAGGAACGCATGGTGTCTGCTTGCCCTTGACCGTGAGAAAACATCCGCAGCACGTTGAGGGGTCCGTACTGGACGCTGCCACTACATGGGACGATTTGCGTCGATCGATCGTCTTCCAAACGGGCACCTCCAAGTCTTGACTCACCTTTACGATCTCAAAGCTTCGCGACTCGCGACGACCGTGGTCTCGCGCCGCTTCGCCAAAGAACGTGGAGACGAAATAGGGATGGGAGACGCAGTCGCTGAAGGGTGCTGAACTCGAGCCGTGCGCTTGTTCACCGTCTAGAACTTTGCCCCACGTCACCATTTGCCTCGCTCTGTCTTCAGCATTCCCGTTGTGAGCGTACACCATCTTGACACGCTCAACCTCGAACACGACGTCAGTCAACGAGTCCATCAAATCCTCATCACCGTCCCGGGAAATGACAACTTCCATTGCGGAGTAGGTCAGCGACAAGGTGCACACTTCTGAAGCCGCCTTCGACTGCTTTGCCTTGGCACTCGGCCGATTCGAAACTTTGACGAGACCGATGTTCGCAACTGGCACAAACTGCTCATCCGCGGTTTCGTCGGGCGTCACGGTAGCCGTGGTAGCTGAGACTTCCTCCTCATGTCTCCGTAGGGTCAAGGCTACTGAATTGATGCACACGCGGCAGCACATTGTGCGTGATACGGGTTGACTGTGGTGAGGCTCAGCTGTGGAACTGTTGACCGACTTTTTTACTTGGCCAGCTGTCCCGTCGGACTGCTTGTTGTTTCCACTTGTCCGTCGTAAGGCCTCCTTTGTCTCCGCCAGAATCTCAGCGATGAGTTCATCTTCTTCATCATCTTGAGGGCCACCGAGCGCTTCCATCGCCCAGGAGACCCACGACCGTTTCTTGGTGTTCTCGGTTTGGGCTTGCTTGATAGACATCGCATGTCCTTTGTGTTCTTCGACTCTTGTCGCTGCCGCTGTGGCCAGCTTCAAGGTTTCCTCGTAGTGGTCGTGTTGAGTAGTAGGATCAAACAGTAGCTTGCTCGCCACACCATCCGAGCCCGCATGCGCTTTCGCATCAGTGGCGGGGCGACCCCGCATCGTTCGGTTCAGCAGCTCGCCGAGCATCACAAGCTGGCGGTCGCTCAATGAAAACGTCAAACCACCGACGAAGATGTCGATCTCTGTCGTCGGCGCGACGGACTGACGCATGCAAGAATACTGGAAGAACGGGTCACATGCTTTGGAAGGGACGTGCGCAAATGTCGCGTTCTTCCGATGAATGGCTTTCGCGACCGTGAGCTCGTCTTGGTCGGCACCGGGTTTCAAGCACATGCGAGCGCGAACCGAGATAGTCGATCGACTCAGTACCGGCAGCTCGTACCCCACGACACGCCGGTGGATCGCGCCTCGTTGGTGCGGATCGCTGGCTTTGCGATCACTCGTGTAGCGATCCAGGAATATTGTGAGGTCCCGAGCATCAATCCCCTTCAATGGGCATTCGTTAGGTCAGACGTTCTGCTAGTCGAGACGTGAGTGTACAGTTGTCACGCACCCTTGCAATCACTTGCGAAGCCCCGTGCGGTTCCGTGAAGCCCCTCAACCATCCTTTTCTGTCGTTCACGGCATAGCAGTCTAAGGTCTGACGCGCACAGGTGCCGATTAGCGGCGCATCCAGTTGTTGGGAAACGCTGTGATCAAGCGACTCACCCCCAGCGCGACGGAGAGCACCATGTCGTCCTGCTCGTATTTGAGCACGAGGTTGTTGATCTACGAGGACGCACACATTCAATACGAACCAAATGAGCAGCCGATGGAACAAGGAGGGCAAGAGCGGACTACGGCAACCCACCTGGATGGTAATGTTTGCAAGAATCTTGTGGAGCGTCTCGCGCAGCCACCCGGCCTTGGGCGCCTCGATCTCTGGCGCCGGCGCATCGCTACCAACCACACAATACGCACGCATCAGTCAGTTGCCCGTACTTTCAGTCGTTTGAGAGCTCCAGACTGACCGTGCGGACGCGGACTCGACCGAGCGCGACCGACTCGCGCGCCGGGTCGTCGCGGTCTCCTGGCTCTCGTCGCGCGCCGTCAGAATGAGCTCAATCGTGTACAGTTTGACCTCGATCGGCTGCGACAGCAGCTGCGTCCACGGGATGTGGATGCGCAGTTCCTGCCACCAAACGCCACACGCGCAACACACACCGCGCAACGCCCTCGTCAGATTGCTCGTCCCGTAAGAACAACTAGTCTCGCGCCGTTAGTTCCTCTGAACGTACCCGAATGAAGCCGCGCGAAAAGTCGAACGATGACGGGATCTCCAGGCTTTCCTACATGCGCCAGCGTGCCACCGCCGCGTCATTTGCGTGCGCTCGACGGGCGTCCTTCACTTCTCTCGTTGAACCACGTACCACGAGCACATGGCGCTTGATCTCGAGGTCGTTGAGCACGAGATCGCCGCCGAAGAGCCCGAGCCCCTCGAGCGCGATGCCTTCGATGTACTTGCTGAGGTAGAACTGCAGCGTCTGCGCGATGTAGCCGCGCAGCGGCGACGAGAGGATGTCCAGCATCGCGGTGCCGGGGAGTTCCCCCCGTTTCGGCACTTGGCGCGGGCAAGGGAAATGGGGGAGGAATATTGGCAAATTTTACGAAAAGCGCACAGTCCCCGATTGGCTGTCTACCAACAATGTTACCCAATCAGAGGGCTTAATCTCAAGTGCAGCATTGGGCGAAAGTTCCGTTCAGAAGAAAGGGCATTCTGAAGTGTGGCGACGACAGCGACCATGGTGCAAAAGAAGCTCAAGCTCTGGTGCGGCGGGTACGGCGAGGATTCGATTTTCTCAGTGAAGGTATGCCGCGACGCAACCGTTGAGACGTTGAGAAGCGTCATCTATGAGATTCAGCGCTATCGAGAGTGCGGGCTTGACCCCGACGACTTGACTCTGTTCTTGGGGAGAAGCCACAACGGCGAGTGGTTTGCGACGAAAGACGCCATGCACGGCGAGCTGAAGGGCGAAATCGATGCGACGCGCTATCCGCGGTTAGATTTGTCGCGGAGAATCGATCACGACGAGTACTTTGGTGGGCAACGGCTGCCTGCGCATACGCTTCACGTGTTGGTGGTGCTGCCGAAGATGACAAGTGACGACGAGTCGTCGAAGGAAGCACACACTCGCTCACTAAAGATCCAGAAGCTCCTCGATGAATTCGATGCCCACGTGGAGGAGGTACGGGTGATACCACCCGCGTTGCTTCAGAAGACACACATCACCAAGGGATTCGATTGGGCTGCCAACGCGGATCAAGCCCGAGAGAGTGCCACGCTCAACGAAGATCAGCCTCGCATCCGCTATCAAGCATACCTGAGCACCAGCCTTAACGCTGCACTGAAGAACAATGATCTCGTCGTAGCCGCCGTGCCGAACGACCTCAAGTTTCCCATCACTTGCGCCAGCGGCTTCGCGATCCGTTGGCACCCTAGCCTGCTCATCCTCAGTGATTCTGCGAAGAACGAGCTTTCATTGCTGTAGCGTCTTCCTGGTGTGCGCGTGGTGATCGAAGTGAAGAGAGCCATAGACCCGGAGGACGACTCTACTGCACTCTTGCAGCTCATTGCATTGGATCTACAAGTGAAGACACCCGTGGTTGCTCTCCTGACAGATTTGACGGACGTCTGGCGCTTCTTCTGGGTCGGTAGAGGGAGCAACGAGAAAAAAGCGATCCTCACGATGACCTTCACAAGCCCAGGAGTGGCATTGAGCGCGCTAGAAAGGTTTCTCATCCAGCCTGAGGGAATTAGTTTTGGAGAGGGCGTGATTAGGCAGCACAAACGGGACCGTTTGGAGTGATGAAGGGATGTTGGAGTGCAGCAAGCACTATTTGCAGAAAACACCAAAACTTGTATTTGCGCTCATCTATGGGCTGTGACAACTCATGCTTCAACTTGGAGAAAATGAAAACCCAAATCATGGATATTGTTCCAAAACAGGATATTTGTGATAAATAGGATATTTGTGGTAAACGTTTTTGTAAAAATGTAATTAAATAAATTTATGTGCTCCTCCACGCTCACAGAAACGCGTTTTGGGTGTAATCGTTGTTTCCCGACCCAACGACAACACGGCAGTAGTCGCCAGGGACGTGTGACGAGTCACTCGGGCGTTTCCTCCTCTCTTCCACGAAAGATCGCCGTGCGTGGATTGCAGACGCCAGCCCCATGGGGAGGAGACGCAGCGTGCGTCACTCCAATGCGCCCCTTCAAACAGCTCAACCCTCAGTCTCCAGCAGCTAGGTGATACTGTACGTGAGGGTGGTGATCCAGGTGCCAACCAGCCGCCCAAACGGCCGGGCGAGTGAGAGTGTGGGGGAGCGCTGAACGCAAACAGAGACCCGACCGACGCAAACAGCAGGCGGTCGCGCGGCCGTGTCGTTTTTGCGGATGCGCGTTCCGCGCCGGTGCGCCGCGTTTGCCGGGCAGCGCTCTCTGCCAGCGCGACGCGCGTTCGCCAGACCACACAGTGATGGCCTCGGATACCCATTATAAGGCGCACACAACACAACACTGGTATTTCGCGGCGGTCGAGTCGAGACTGGGCTCTGCACACGCCGCGCTTCGTGCAGTCGTCCGCCACGCACGGCCCACTCGTGTCAGTGGCGGCATTGGGACATGCCAGCAGCTACGCACGATCGGTCACTCACTCATTAGCTAACCGTGTATCCTTTTATTATTGGCTGAAAAGAAAATCTAGCTCCATTCATTGGTCGAAAACCAAAATAGAACCGGTTGCCAGTGGGTGAACCGGAAATATTTCGGGCCCGCAAGGAATCTGAAGAACCGGCGGCGCGGACAAGACGCTCTCTCCTCGCTTCACTTCTCCACCCAGCGACTGACGCGCGCTCCCCCTCCTCCTTCCTCCTCCTCCTTCCTCCCCCACGCACGCGCTGTCCCCCACGCGGCGTATTCCTCCTTCCACACCGTAAGTCCAAGATGGCGGAGCCGCGCGACAGCTCGTGGATCAACGAGCAGGCGGCCGAGTACGCCGACCTCGTGGGCAGCTTCGTCGAGTCGGTCCACGACGAGGACACGGACGAGATGCTCGAGTACCAGCTCATCTGGGAGGGCGGCGACCTGGGCGTGGCGCTGACGCCCGTGGAGACCGACACGGTCGGCGTCATGGTGAGCCGCGTGACCGGCAAGGACTTCCCGTTCGGCATCAAGAACGTCGGCCCCGGCGACGTGCTGCTCTCGATCAACCTGCGCGACACGACCAAGCTCACGCTGGACCAGGTCGTGGCGTTCCTGCAGGAGTGCGATTTGCCGGCGACGCTGCGCTTCAAGAAGGTCTCCCCGGACCTCGACAAGGTCCAGGCGCCGCCGGCCGTGCCGCGCGTGAGCCACTTTGTGGTCACGAGCGACGCGCCCACGAGTCCGCAGGGCTCGCGCCCGTCGCAAGCCTCGACCCGCGCCTCACGGGGCAACGCGCGCGGCCCGCCGAGCGTCGGCAGCCGCCAGTCGATGCAGCACGGGCGCATGTCGGTCGCGTCGCAGCCGCGCGCCTCGGACACGGCGCAGCTGCCACCGCCGCCGGCGGCCGCGCGCCAGAGCTCGGGTGGCGCGTCACACACGGCCGCGCCCGCGGCGGCGCCGCCGCAAAAGCCCAAGCAGCGCGCGCCCGCCCCCACCCCCGTGGCTGAACCAGTGCCAGTGCCCACACAAGCGCGATCGGCCCCGCCGCCGGCTCCGGTTGTGGTTGCCGCCGCGGCCGCGCTAGTTGTCGCGCCTCCATCGCCGGTCGAGAAGCGAATGTCCAAATTCAAGCACGCGGCTGCCCCGCCACCACCGCCGGCGCCGCCGGTGGTGCCCGCGATGGAGCGCGCGAGTGTGGACAGCTACGTCAGCTCGCAGGACCAGGAGCGGGAGTCGTGGAAGAGCAGCGAAGAAGACATTGACGAGGCCCGCGAGCGCCTCGCCGACTTGCCAGCGCCCAGCGCGACGACCGCTGCTGCTGGCGGTGCGGCGCTGCTCGCGCGCGGCGAGTCGCTCGAGGGCGAGCAGCCGCAGCGCCAGCACGCGCAGAGCGTGGCGATGCTGGGCGACTTCTCGACTGAGACAAACGGCATCCCGATGCTCCCCGAGGAGTCCACCACGGGCATGATCGCGTCCGTCGACGGCGTCCCGCAGGCACAGGACTTTATCGACTCAGACGAGGACACGTCGCCGCTGGGCCACGCCGTGCAGCCGCGCAATAGCGGACGCGCGCGCCCGGGCTCGCCGCCGGCCGTTGACGACAAGCCTGACATCCCGCGCGAGTCGGTGCGCATGACCATGGACGGCGGCGCCGAGCCCATGATGAAGAGCCAGCCCATCGGCACGCTCCACGAGCTCTGCGCCAAGGGCAACCTGCGCGGCGTGATGCAGCATCTCAAGGTGAATGGCCCCGACGGACTCATCCAGCGCGAGGCCAACCATGGGCAGACCTGCCTGCACCTCGCCGTCAAGAGCGGCAATGTGCAGGTGGTCAAGCACATCCTCGAGCAGTACGAGCCGGCTGACGAGCTCATCAACGTCGAGGATGACAAGGGCAACACGGCACTCCACTTTGCGGCGACCAAGACCGCCGGCATGGTGCACATGCTGCTCGAGTCGGGCGCGAGCGCCAACGTCAAGAACTCGCGCAAGCTCACGCCACTGATCATCTCGGTGATCACGTCGCGCGACGACGCCATCATCATCCCGCGCATGCTGCTCAAGTTTGGCGCGAACCCGAACGATATGCACGACAGCCAGACCGTGATCCACACCGCCATCGGCAGCGGACTGCTCAACATCGCCGGCGCGCTCGTCCACGCCGGCGCCAAGATGGACGTCGAGGACACGGAGGGTAAGAGCGTGTACGAGAAACTCGACAAGAAGTCGCTGCGGTTCCTCATCTCACACATCTACTTCCCGCCGACGTACATCACCGAGAAGGAGCGCTCGGACTGCATGCTGTGCCACAAGAAGTTCAAGTTTGGCCACCGCAAGAACAACTGCACGCACTGCGGGCGCCTGTGCTGCTCCGAGTGCAGCGGGCTCATGATCGAGATGTACAAGTTCCCCATGGGCTTCCCCGGACGCATTCGCAAGGGTGCGGCCGTACGCGACCTTCGCAAGGTCTGCAAGACGTGTTACGGCGTGTTCAAGGAGCGCGGCGAGGCACCGCAGAAGGAGAACGAGAACCGCTTCTTGAGCCGCGTGATCGGCATCGAGTGGGACGAAGTGAACCCGAACAAGCTCGAGCAGTACAAGTCGGCGGGCCGCCGCGGCGAGAAGAACCACTAATGCACAGTCGAAGGTCTAATCGAAGTCCCCACAGCCCATCTCGTATCGCTGGAAGAACGACCATGCATCTGTGAAGACCTCCTGAACCTGCACGCCCACCACCACCACTAGAACTACGATACCAAATGATCGACACCATAATCCGCTCTACAACAATCCTATCACTAGTAATTTGGCACGCCGCAGTCGGGTCACACCACCATTCGCATTCGCGTGGACAAGAAGACTGAAGTTGGGTTGCAACGCACTTCTTGTATGTTGTTTCATTCATGCATGATTTACTGAGTTCGACTCGCGCCACTACCACGAACGATGGCGAGATTGGGAGATGCATACAGGCTCATGACATGAACGCAAAAACGACTCACTGGATATGAACAAAACTAGAGGGCGTGCGCGTGAGCGCGCCCACCGCTGACTCAGTAGTTGACGCCCGAGGTCGCGCCCCAGTAGTACTTGTTGCCCGAGGCGGCGGTCTTGAGGTAACACGCGATGCGGTCCTTCTCCACGACGTGTGTGAAGGCCTTGCAGCCCTTGGTCTCGTGGCACTTCTCGCAGCACTGGTCCACAGAGAGGCCGAGCTCCGTGCGCAAGTCGCTACCGTAGAAGTCCGTGTTGAGCGAGAGCGCGCACTTGGTCTGCTTCGGGTTGAGCACCGTGGACGACACGGCGCCGACCTTGGCCACCTTCTTGCCCGTGCCGGTCTTGAGGTAGCACGCCGACTTGCCGTTCGAGTTGTAGTTGACGAACGTGTACGCCTTGCAGCCGTACGTCTCCGCGCAGCGGTCGCAGCACTCCCACGGCAGGATCGACTCGATCGTCTTGATGTCGTCGCCCGCGTAGTCCACGCCCACCTCCTGCGCCGCGCACTGCTGCGGCGCCGGGCGGCACTGGTAGTACGACGGGTTCCACGGCTGGCAGTACTCGCCCGACGGACAGCAGCTCACGCCGGCGCGGTCGCTGCCGCACTGGCCGCCCGACGGCACCGAGCACACGGGCGCGCTCACGACCGCCGACACGGCGCCCACAAGCGCCTGCTTCTTGCCCACGCCGCTCTTGAGGTAGCAGCGCGGCTTGCCGTCGGCGTTGTAGTTGACGAACGTGTAGGCCTTGCAGCTCTTGGTCTCACGACACTTGTCGCAACACACCTCCGGCAGCAGCGCGTCCACGGTGGCAATGTCGTCGCCGTAGAAGTCGACGCCCACTTCCTGCTTACCGCACTTGTCGGTGTCGATGCGACGGCACTGGTAGTAGTGCGGGTTCCACGGCTGGCAGTAGTCGCCCTCGGGGCACTGCTGGGCGCCTTCCTTGTCGCTACCACACGGGCCGCCAGAAACAGGCGGCGCCGGCGTCGTGGGAACAGGCTTGGTCGGCTCAGCAGTCGTGGGAACGGGCTTGGTCGGCTCGGCAGTCGTAGGGATAGGCTTCGTGGGCTCAGCAGTCGTCGGCACAGGCTTGGTCGGCTCTACGGTGGTCGGCACAGGCTTCGTGGGCTCAGCAGTCGTCGGAGCGGGCGTCGTCACGACCGGAGTAGTCGGAAGAGGGGTGGAGGGCTCCGGCGTAGTAGTTGGCTTACCGGACGACGGCTCAGGGGTCGACGTGGGCTTGCCAGACGACGGCTCAGGCGTGCTAGTCGGTTTGCCGGAGGACGGCTCCGGGGTCGACGTAGGCTTGCCAGACGACGGCTCAGGCGTGCTTGTCGGCTTACCCGAGGAAGGCTCCGGGGTCGACGTAGGCTTGCCCGACGAA
>JAMFLL010001073.1:0-20506 GCA_027475725.1 Pythium rhizo-oryzae | reverse complement strand
GCACAGAGCAGACCGGCCTAGGACGGGGCAGCTACACTAGAACACTCGGACGCACCTGCGAAGCTCCTTGGTACTTGGCTTGGGCCCTCCTGTGGGCTGAGGACTTGGGGGGTTGACGGCAAAAAGCGGAGTCTATTGATGTACGGGCGCCACGTGGGGCCTCGCACTTAAGTGAGTTCACTGGCTACCGAACCTAACGGCAGCACCCAAATCAGGCCGCACTTAAGAAGTTCGCACTCCATCGCGAACCTAGTGTGGGCCACACCAATTGTACCCATCGCACCTAAAACGGGCGGGCCGGGTCTAATGGGCCGAGGGACCGTCCCGTCGCAACGGGACCGGCTCCCAACAACCGACCCATACAAGTCTGTTCAACTGACTTCCCCCATCAACCGGGAGCGTATCTAGCGACGTCTAAAGCAGGTAAGTGTCAGGCGCCATGGCGCTATATCACACGAGTAGCGCTGGAGTCGAAGTTGATCGTGCCGGTCAACGCCGCCCATTGCTCGTGATAGTCGCGGACGACCCGGGGGCACACGACCGGCTCCTTCGCGCCACCGTGAGTGGGTGTCCTGTTGACGGTCGACTCCGTCATGACTGCGCCAGTGGTGAGGAAGTGGACGCGTTGTTGTCGAGCCACATGACAGCGGCCATGAGCGGCACGTCCAACGACCGAGCGAACTTGAACTGGCCGCGCTCTTCTTTCTTCGGGTCGCGCTTCTTCGCGTGTCGGACGACGTCGGTGCAGTAGCCGACGCGATTCGCATTGATCGTGCCAATCGCGTACACCTTCATGTTGAGGAGTTGGAGAAGGAGCGGCACACCAGTGTGGAAGCGGTCCATCGTGACAACCCGCCAGCCAGCTGCCATGTCGGCTTCGGACACAACATGAGCGAGGTTTTGGACGACTGCGGCAGGACCGGTCGCATTGTCGAGTGCCCTCGATCACGGTCGTGTGCCCGGGCTTCATACCTTCTGCTTCGATGAGGCAGTCCGTATCTTCGTCAATCGCCGCATTCGTCTCCGATACAATCACCACACGCTTATCTGGAAACGCCGTGCAGAACACCTTCACCATCTCGATCAGAGTGGTCTTCCCGCAACCGTACGGACCTTGTGCCAAAATTATTCCAGTCTTCGTGAGCGCGGCGTGGATGACTTCTAGCTGGCCCGTGTCCACAAATCGGCCCACCGCTCATGCTCGCTCTTGTGGGTCACGGAGTTGTACCCCCGTCTGTCTGATCGCCAGAAGATTCATCAAGGGTGACAGGTTCTTGGCTAGTCGCTGGATAGTCTCCATTCGGCGCGCGTAGTTCTCCATATTATTCTTCGGCCCCCAGACCAAGCGGTGTTGATACTTCCGCATATCTTCGACACTCACATTCGTGATCATCACCTACGCGAACTGTATGAGGAGCGCCCATCCCAGTCGAGCCACGACAGTTTCCTTCTTCTCGCGTGTCTCGTAGTATATATTGCCGTAGCTCCAGTCTTCCAGGCGCTGGCTCTCGAACTTCGGTTCATTCATGCACCGATGCAGAACAATGCCTGTTAACGAACGGAGTAGCGGGCCACATGGGTCATTATTCGCTTCTTCTGGCCCGCTGGCCACGAACACGCGGTAGTCCTTGAAGTTGTCGTGGTACCGTGGTGGAAGTGCAATCACTACCGAACCGTAGGTGTTGGCTGTATTGTGCTTCATCACCTTGAGCAACCAGTGCTGACCACGTCGCGAGATAGTGTCAAGTGTGACCCGTTGAAGGAATTGCGTCCGCTGAGGCGGCATCCCAAACGTGAGCGCGCACAGGATGAAGTCGCGGACAGCAGAGTACTGCTTCCGTATCGCTTGCTTTGTCGCGTCGTACACCTGACGAGCCCTCGCCGCCGCCACGCACAGCTTCCCATCGACGAGAGTGACGATGGTGTCGAAAGACGGCAGTTCGGCGACCCGAGCTGGAAGTACGCACGGCCAGTTTGTGCAGCCGGCCGAGACGAGACTTGAGCGAGGTTTCCTTGAAAATCTCCATGCACCATTCGAAGAATGCGATGGGCAGACGAAGAAAGTTGCTCACGGTCGATGCCGTGAGAGTTACATCGTTGACCCTGACGCCAAGGGAAGTGGTGAACTCACTGAGTCGAGCGCGCATGAGCAATCCCTGAGAGAGACGCTTCTGCACCACACGTGTCTGGAGTTTAGAGCTTACTCCCCCATATAGCCTTAGTGGAGGTCGTCCGTTTTCAGTGCAGGGTCGGTTTTGCGGTCACTATCAGGTGTTCTACCTAGTACAGTGGATTGGGTATACCGAGCTCACGTGGAGCCATGCCGGATACTTCCCTGGTGCGTCGTCGCTCAGTTTGAGCGTGAGGTGATCGAAAGAGTCTGGCTATACTAGAGCACGCGCGGCTGCCGTCGCCGCGTCGAATGTGTTGCCGCTGGCCGTCGCCGACTCAGCCAACGACTTCGAGGTACGTGTGGTTAGATGCAATTTTTTCATCGCTAACTCTGTTTTTCATTTGATAGGTGGTCTGTCCATGCTCACCTAATTGGTGTAGGCAACCACAATGGTCACCTGATATGCATCTTCTAGGCAGCTTCAACTTTGAATAAACGCCTTGGATACATATTTTTGTTCGATGCTTTTGTGTGTCCTCGGTAGCTCTGGGATAGCTCTGAGTTAGGTATCGCCTTAGATAAGCGTGAAGTCCTGCATAGGTTTGTCATAGATCGCGGGATCTAGGCCAGTGTTTATAGCCGGCCCAGATGTAACGCAGCCTTGCTTCGGCATAAGACCCAGACCAGGACAACACTTGTGTTCATTATAATTATAGTGAGAACGAGGTGGAGAGAAGGACGTAGTTTTGAGATATAGTGAGAGCAAGATAAAAGTAGGAGTGGTGATATCCTTTTAGACTGTCGCGTAACGGGATCTGGACCTCGAATCAGAACCATACAAACATAGAATATAACTAGGATGAGAGACATTTTGCCGCCATTGAGTGGCCATGAACAGCTTTAAGGGAACCAGCCCGTCAATGTAGGAATCCCGCCCCATGCCAAGTTCACTTTGCTTTTTGCACTCAACCACAGTAGCCTCGCCTAGCCTCGACCAAGCCAGCACAAGCTAACCTCCTCGCCGCCGCTGTCCAGCCCGATATCCTCGCTTCTGTGACATAGTAGCGCTCGTCTATCCCGATCCCCTGCTTAAGGAAGACTCTCTCAACTCAGTACATCAAGGTCCAAGGTCCAAGGTCCAAGTCGTCTAGGGTGGGAGCTACGGTGTGAACCCGTCGATCAGTCAAGGTCAAGGGTTTAGTGGAGTGTGCGATGGGCTTCTGGCCATCTGACACACATGTCCCATCAACCATCGGAAAGAGCGCGTCGAGACGTAGTCATACCGCTAAAATAACGTTGTTGTCGACCGATTCGTTTTTTAGCTAGAGGCGAAAGAGTAGTTTTGACAGGCTAGGATGAGGTTAGGGTTTTAAGAATCAGATTGCCATCGGGTAGAGAAAAGTGCAAAGATTGATCGGTGAAAGTGTTCTGGGTTTTGAGTTATTGGACGAGAACCGCTGAAATACTCCCATGCAATCCATCAGTCCTTCTAATTTCCGACCGTAGAGTTGACCTTGCACGCGAAGCGTGCGCGAGGCCCCCAGGTTGAGCCCGCGCCCGAGCGTAGCGAGGACGCCATACCGCGCAGTTCCCTACGATCATTACATTGTTGTAGTTTCTATCTCTTTGATTGGTTTGTCTACTGATAACGGATGGATTGAGCAGCTGGAAAACATGTGCTCTTCGGTTATCTCTCCATGACATCACCAGGTTCATGGTCAAAATCCGCGACGACCATTGGTTGTGAATACGTTGGAATACACAGGGTTGCTTCGTTTCCAGTATTTTTTCAGTAATGTACTGGGAATAACGAATACATACCAGGCGCTGTCAGCCAGTCCAGGAAGTGCTCTCCAATGCACACGTTGGTGGGGGCGCCAACCGCGCAGGGTTCATGCGGACCATCAGCGGTGCGCGGGTGCCTCTACTGTGGGGGAGACCTCTCGCCCTGGCCCTCGCAGCCCCAAAAGAAACCAAAGGAGTGCGCGTGTTGCCGCCGCGTCCTCGCCTCCTGTGGGTTCAGCGGCACGCAGTGGGGTCAGACGCGGATCCATCTGCAAGGACTGTCAACCCCACGCCCACTATCGGGCCAAGCGGAGCCAGGACGCGGCTATCTACACGGGGCAACAGAAACGCCGCCGTACGTAGGATTATTGTTCTATTTTCTCATCCAGCGGTTCTAATATCAGCTGTGCCTCTTGATACCGTAGGTGTGAAGAGGGCGTTAGGGTTTAGGGTTTAGGGAAGTGGCATGATGTGCAGCCCTAGTGTCATGTAGCTTAAATGTCCCACGAGAGCACTTTTGATGAACTCCCTTCAGACAACCCAGCTCTAGTCCATGGAGAAAAACACCACACGACCGAGCTCCAAGGAAGGGGTGGACCCACAGCTCTATCTCCGTGGTGTGGATACCAAACACGTAACCTGCCACAGCTGTCACAACGCCACACAGATACACACCAGGCATGAGAAACTCCTGCAGACTCAGGTACCCACCGATGGTACTGTTGATCAACCTCGTGTGACAGCGCTTGCCAGCAAAACAGATGCCAAGCACCGTTCTTCTTCTTCGCCGTATTGTCCAGCTGCATAAGCTTCGGTATTATCTGCCACGTCACGCCTTTCGTTTCGACCTCTGGATGGCGTAAAACAAGTGTGCATTGCACAGCACAGTCAAAGTTGGCCATGTAGCATCGCCCGTTGGCGTCGGTTGTGAACACCCGTTTATTTTTCACGTTGCAGGGACGTGGTCAGCAGTCTGAGATGAGAGAAGGGGGGGGGGGCATACCGTATGGAGCTCGAATGGAGCTTCTTGAGTGCAGAAAACGTGCGTTCTTCATCAGGTAGTTCTTTCTGCCACTTCTTGAATTTTTCGACGCGGAATTGACCGCACCTATCCTCAACCAGGCGGTCCCGACAGTGTTATGTCGAATAGCGCGGTACTCATGCCACTTGATCCAGTACCTCTCAGGATCCGTTAATGTTTTTTTTTGCTCGCTTTGCGCGCATCACATCAGTGTGCGGTTCAAGTGAGCACAGGGGGGATCCATGCCGGTGTATGCAAAAAAAGCCACAAATGCCATCTCTCCGGGTGTAGTCACTTGAGGCTGCACGTGATGGGTTGAGAATGAGTTAACCCCTTCCTGTACAAACATGTAGATTCTACACCTTCCACGCAATTGTCAAAACAGGAGCTTTTTGACCCCCAGAGCGTGTAGATTCTACGCGTTCTATCAATAGGGGGTGTCAAACATCCCGAAAAAGCCCCGGATAAAAAATGTTATCCGCCCAGATAACAAATGTTATATGGCCCAGATAACTGCGAGTTATCGTGGAAAGTTACCGGGTACCTCCGGAGGTACCTGATAAGAGTTATCTGGATCCGATAGGCCAAAATTCAGGATCTTGGCGGGGAAAGCGGCATCTTTCACACTCGAAGAAGCAAACCAAAAGGAAACGAGCATCTTGCGGCAACGCGCGAAGGAAACGAGCATCTTGCGGCAACGCGCGCCCTCGTCCGACGACAAGCTCCGAGCGGAGCGATCCATCCACCACCGGCGCCGTCCTCCAGGGCGTCTTCTTCCCCGCGCGCTTCTCGGAGTGGCTCCTTCCTCGTGTCGCGCACTGCTCTGCGCTCGCGGTTCACCCACCTTCAGGTAAGGAGCGCGTCGCTTTCCTACACACTCCGTTGCGACTCTCACACGATGCTGACAAATTTCTCGTCTGTGTACAGAGCGAATTTTCTCACGCTTTCTGGGCGATCCATCTTCACTGTTCTCTCTCTCTCTGTGGTGCCAGCGTGTGCGGCAAGAAGATCGCGGTCGTACGCACTCCCACGGCAACGCGTCTGCTGACCGCCACGGGACGAGAAGATGCATCCATCACGGCCGCTTGCGGTTGACCATGACCCCAAGTCCAAGAAATCGCGTTTGACTTTGAACGACTACCACATCCTGGTGACTTGGATCGAGATCCTCAAGAACCGCGAGAAGATCTATGGGACGGATAACAAGACGAAGGTTGGAGACAAGAGCCGGACGACGAGGGCCCAGGGTTACATGGAGATGGCGGCACATCTCAACAAGAACACGGTGAATCCAAATTTGCCGACGCTCGATCGCCATCAGGTTCAGACTCGATGGGAGTGGTATCTGAAGAAATACTACGACGCCGTACGCGCACAGCGGTCGACTGGCTGGGGCCTTACCGACGTTGAAGCAGCAAATGGCGTGACGCTCGAAGAGAAGTTGGACAAGCTTTGTCCACTGTTTCACCGCATGGACACCGTCTTTGGCTCGCGAGCCAACATTCGACCGGCAGCCATCCTGGCGCTCGGTGCTCTCCCGCGCAGTGGATCCTCCAAGGACGTCTGTGACGATGACGCAGGGACGTCGACGAGTCAAGTTGCAGCTGAGGCGCCATCTACAGACCAAGCACGTACCGACGGCCACGCAACTCGGCGCTGGGGGGCCGAGGACGAGGAGCAGAAGTCGGGTGCGGAGGGTACTGGAGACGAGGACCCAGAGGCGCTCGCCGAGTGGCTTGGTATGCTTGACTCACCAGAAGAGCGGCCAGACGTCGACGACGCGGGCACTGGCGTGCCTGCTGGAGGATGTGCGGCGCCAGCGACCGAAGACACCGAGGACCAAGCCCGAGCCGCGATGATCGCGGACGTGGAGCACGAGAAGACGTACGGGGCTGCCGCGGTGACTGCTCGTCTTGCCGCAGAAGAGGCTGCGTTCAACTCGGATGGCGAGCCGCCCCCAGTTATTGTCATTGACGACTCTCCTTGTGCCTCTCCTGCACCCTCCGACGACGCCGTGAGTGACGACGCGGATGCAACACCCGACCGACGGCTCGTGCCAAGTGCTGTAACCCTCCCGAAACCCTCGCCGGCAAAACCTCGCAAGTTCAAACCTCCGGTGCCGCGTACACGGGAGAGTGTAGCGCCCGCTCACAGCCGCGTTGAGGGCAAGAGCAAGCCAAATGCAGCTGGTGCAACCGGAAAGCGAAAGCAGAAGCCAGAAGGGACAACAGGTGCCAGTGGCGACGACAAAGGCCAAGCAAATGAAAAGAAGGCGAAACCTACTGCTCAAGAGACCCGGCTGTCCATCAGTCAGGCTTACACAAAGACTGCGGCTACGCGCGTCTCGATCAGCAAGCAGAAACTGTTGGAGAAACGTCGCCAGTTTGATCAAAAGCAGGCGTGGGCCAAACAAAAGATCGAGGAAGAGCGAGAGCTGACCGCTCAACAATGGCGTCAACAACTCATCCTCGAGTTGGTGCGCAAGGACAAGTCACCGAAGGAAATCGACGAGTATCTGAAGCTTCACACTAGTGAATGAAGCTCGTAGAGCTGTGGTGCATTCTTTTTTAGTGGTATTTTTTATGAGCGAGTATACGTGCTGTTTGGATCTCATGGATACGGATGAGGGAGTCGTGCGCGTGGCACATGTGTGAATGGAAATTAAAGCCTGCAACAAACCACTGCTGTCAGTGCTGCTCGTGTACCACAGGAATCCACCCGGACGACGGCCGACTTCCACAGCGAGCCGCTTAACCCAGCGGCGAAAGACGTATGTGTCGTCATCCTCAGTGTCAGGGACCTCCTCTGGCTCTTGGTCTGGCGCGTCTTCAAACACACAGTCCTCCCACTCGTCTCCAAACTCCATCAGCATGTTGTGTAGCACCACACAGCCCTGTACCCAGAGCAACACACGCGACATGTTCTCCTTCTCCTTGATCTGGACCCGGAGCTCTTTCAGGGAGCCCCATCGGTTTTTGAGCACCCCAATAGTATGCTCGTTCACTACGCGAACGTGTGCCACCATCTTGTTGAACGCATCGTTGTCCACTCCCTTGCTCTTCGATCGATAGGACGAGACGATTGTGTTGTGCGTGTGGTCGGCTGGGTACGCGGAATCGGCAAGCAGATACTGATTTGGAGAAAAATAGTCGCGCTTCCGCTCCGCCTTGGCAAGATCCATCTCCTGGTACACTGTACTGTCTCCACAGGAGCCTGGCCAGCCACTGTAGAAGTTGAGTATGCGCCGCTTGTCGTCGCAGATGACCTGAGCGTTGATGCTGTAGCGGTGTTTCCGGTCGAAGAAGCATGAACCATCCTCACCAGGCTTCTGAGAGAGCGGGATGGTCGTGCCGTCGATGAAGCCGACGCAACCTGGGAAGCCTTCACGAGCCATACGCTTGGACATCTTCGCTCTCTCTTGCTCGTTTGGCCAACGGATGTACTTGGGAGCAATCGCCTTGAGCGCCAAGAGGACGCGCGCCAAGTACAGATCGCAAGTCCCCTTACCGATCCCCCAGTGATGCATCGTCCGACCTTGGGACGCACCGTTCCCGTAGTTGCCCAGACGGTCAACAGCGACAGCGAGCTGTTGCCAGACAGGGGCCTGCTTGCAGTAGGCATCATTGTAGAAGATGGGGTGGTCTTCAATCTCGTGGGCCACGCGCAAAAACGCATCCTTGGACATGCGGGCGGCTTGACGAAACGGCTCGTCTGGAAGCTCCATGAACGTGTTCACTCGAAACTGTGGCGCCTTCGGGATCTTCTCTGGCGGATTGAGGTAGCGCGAAGACTCAATGAGCACGAGAAGCTCAAACAGTTCATCGACGGGCGACATTTCCTCGTCGCTGTCGCTGTCGCTCTCGCTCTCACTGTCGCTCCGCGATTCGGCGCTCCCACAGTCGCTGTCGCTGCTGTCGCTGCTTTCCATCTCCTCGTCTAGAATGGCCCTGAAGAGGCTCGTGGATACATGCCTGAGCAGATACTGGCGCGGGCTTTCCTTTGGCATGTTCGCCGGTGTGAGGCGCGCCCTTTTCCTTTGTGAGAGCGTTCAACTTCACCGTTTGTTCATAACGGAGTTAACGGGTGTGAGGTTTTCGATGGAGAAGTCGCGAATTTTAGTGTAGCGATCGTCAGATATCACCAAAAAGCAACTTTCGACAGACACTGATGAGTCCCGTGTTTGGGGGGGACTCGATGTTTGGAACGTCGGATAGGAGGGGCATTATCTGGCCGATAACTCGGCGAAATTTTGCGGATAACTCGAGGCGCTTTTGCAGATGTTTGACACCCCCTAATACACGGTAGGTTAATAATAAGTTTTGTATCGCAAAAGGTGTTCCCCTGATTTTGCCCGGATACATTCTAATGATACCGAAGATATAAGTATGTAAGTCAGATATATCCAATCAGAAGTCTCCAAAGCCTCTTACCACTGATGTTGAAGTTCTGTCAACTTCCTGGTTTACCTCCCTCTTAAAGGTATCGTCATGTTCATCCCTGTCCTCAACACAAACGATTGGTTCACTGTCGCTGTCGATTCCGATCCAGCGAGGTCGGCAACGTTGAAGGCGACAACCAAGCCATTGTTGGCACAAACATTGTGGCAGGTGCATGTTCCATGCGGTGGCTCTAGCGACGGCCCGGCTACGCAACCCACGCTGGTTCAGCGAACGCTGACGAACGCTTTCTACGCTGAGAGCGAACCACAGGGCGTCCGCTCTAACACCTCCACATCACCTGGGCCAGCTTACGTGCATTTATCAACTTAAGCGACGAGACAGCTCAGAAACAATACAGAAAAATTCCTCAAAAATGATGTTTTAGACCTGCAACGAACTTTCGTGTTTTGTTAGCCTAAGCCTGCGCCTCACGAACACGTGTTTTAGCCTTGTTCACATCCCCCTTTGGATTCTTCTTGCAGTAGAAGCTGCAGGATGCGGTCACTGTCATCGTCGATGTGCGGACAATGGGCGCGTGGATCAGCTTCGGCACACACTCTCAAGAACGTCTGGCTCCCATCCCCTATCTCTCAGCTGAAGGTAGCAACGGAGCCGGGTATTGATCGTGTCGTAGATTGCCGTGAACCAAATCACCATGGAAAATCATCACGTACCCGGGCGGGATATTCAAGAATGCCTCTCGCTTTGGATCCTGCTCTTCGAAACAGCCCTTGAAAACGCGTAGCTTTGTCCCCGGCGCGAGGGCCACGATCGCTGAGCCGGGAACACAGTTTTCAGCCAGGGTTATGACACTCCGGAGAATGAAACCGATCGGTCAAAAGCGAAAGCTGACCACCCTTTGGAGAGGGGGGTGAGTGTAACCGGTTTGATTGGCCAGGAAGGTTTACCGTAAATTATTAGGTTTACTCTCCATGACTATTGGTGTCCCATCCGGAAAATCCAGTCGATTTGACCAGCTGGATGTAGAGCTATGGATTGTTCTGCATGTGGATAGTTATATCCACCTGCAGAACAATGGCACACAAAAAACGTGCCTCTACCTGTTGTTCCAGCGACGCAACTCACGCTGGTTCAGCAATAAGCACGTGGACGCTTTCTAAGTTGAGCACAAAGCACAGGGCCATTTGCTTTCGCACCTCGGTGTAGGATGAGCCAACCTGCGTGCATCCATCATCTCGTGCAGCAATGCCGCCACGTCCAGAGGATCGCTGCAGCTAAGCATATATACCCTGGACCAGAACTGCACGACTGCTGCGTCTCGAACGTGTGGAACATGAGGTATGCAAGTTTGTGCATCACTGACGTGTTCAGTACCTTGACGTGGAATGTGACGTAGATCCATCGTTATGCCATGATGGTGATGTTCTTCTTGAACTTGTGGTACATGATCTCTTGCAATCTGTTTCGGAAGCAGGCTTCATGACGCCCGTTCAGGCAGACATGTCCCATGTATTGTTGGAAATTGCTAGTCGAGATGTCCAGAAAGCACAAAAAAACGTTGCTTTCAACGGATCCATTTTTGCGCTAGATGTGAATGAGTTGTTTTGGAATGTTAGGGTGGGGCTTTTCGATTCAGATGACCATCAGGTAAATTTATCTGAGTTGGATGGCACAAAATTGTTTTGGAATGTTAGGGTGGGGCGATTCAGATGACCATCAGGTAATAATTATCTGAGTTGGATGGCACAAAATTTAATCAATAAAAAAGGTTTAAAGTGGTTTATTTCTTTTCATACAGACCAAAAACCTCTTAACCCTTTCTTAAACATCCCTATACAATCCCCGTTCTAAGCAGAACAGAGTCTGTACCAGAGAAGCAACCCTTGAGGAACCCTAGGTCCACAATAAAGGCCTCCTGAACGGTTACCTGCTATTTCCATGCCGTTATCTGTGGGACATACAATCGGTGGCCTAATTGATCATCTGACTTCATCTTCAAAGAGTTTGTTATGCTCGCTGGAGTAGCGCCTGGCGACTTTGCTGGTGTGTGTGTGGGGGGGGGGGGGGTCGCTCTTTGAGTCCGCATACAGGGCTGGAAGACTTGCGGCGTCCCTGCAGTCAAAGGACATCATCGTGCGAGATTCAGAAACTCCACTGGTAAGAGGAGAACGACGTGACATGAATCGAGCAAAATCTGGCGTCGTGTGAAGCATGTGATCTGCACGGATCGACCTTACAGTGGGATTTAGTACTTGGTGAGATCATCACTACATTCGTTCGTTAGCCCTTGACTAAATTGTGGCGTCAGACTTTCATTGCCACCGAGTAGGATGCTCGTTTTTCTGTTTCTCTGCTTCCCATTGGATTACGTGGGACAAGACCACATAATATGTTGGAACATATTTTTTTGTTCGATAGAGCTCTCCTGATTCAAATGGAACAGTAGCAGGACGGGAAGAATGCAATCTATCTGCCAGGGCGGGCTCCGGATTTGGATTCCCGGACCCTGGCGAGGAGTTCGGGGCTACATCTAGATTTGGATTGTGTGGCTTCTACGTCTCCTCCTTTATTATTTAGTGTTTGTATACTATAGAACTTCTAAGTACTCTGACCGGTTAACCTTTGGTTCACTCCGAAACCTCCAGTCAAAACCACGTATTTGACTTGGCCAATCAGCTGTCGTAATTTACGGTTAACCTTCCTGGCCAACCAAACCGGTTACACTCACCCCCGCTCCAAAGGTGGTCAGCTGTCGCTTTTGACCGTTCGGTTTCATTCTCTGAAGTGTCATCTTGCGGTCAAGTCGGGTGTCAGTTTCGTGCGACTGGTCGGCTCGGTCTCGGTGTCGTCTGAGTTTGCTGTCCGCCGGCTCAGCATGCCGTGTCCCTAAACGGCGTCAAGTCAAGAAGAAGCTCCCAAGAGGCGCGTCTCGGTGGGTCAACGGATCGCCCGCGTCGAATGTCCACCGTATTGTCGACCGTCTCGGCGATCGTTACAAGGTCTTCTGGTCCGACCTCTCGTGGACACTCGAGCCATCGCGCGTCCACAAGGACATGGACACTCAAGGCGGCGAGTACCTGTACGAGGCTGCAGACGACTGAGTTGCTGCTGACCGTTCAGGCACCCTCGAGGCTTCCTACCTGGCGTCGGATGACACCGACGGCGTTACTGCGATCGACGACAATATGTGTGGTTTCGCGGCCATCCGCATGGCTTTTAACTTACTGGACGCGCCGGAGGACATCACCGTCGACCACGTCACTGACTTCGTATCCGCCTCTTCACGAGACGCGACCAACGGCGTGACTCATCGTCAACCCGCAGCGTTTGTTCGTTTCGCTGGTCTACGTGGTTCTCGGCTTGACTCCCGCGTCTTCTCGCGCAACATCGTGGTCAAATCCACTACGGGGGTTGACCAGTTGATGAAGTTGCCTTTCCGATCAGGCGTGTACTTTGTAGGGGCGTATAACTGCTACCGCGCTGGCCATTGCTTCGTCATGGAGTTGATTGGTGGCATGCCCTTCTACATGAATGGCGATGGAACCACTTGCTACCTACATGAGATCGAGTGGATCCTCCAGGTTTCTTTTGTCGCCAGCGTGCACTAGAAATAGGACAATTTCGAGAATATACACTGGAAACTCGTTGTTCTTCATATCCACTTTTGTTTTTTGAATTTCTGGATTGAATGTCACAATTTTGTCACTATTACGGATGGATCATTGCGTGTCACTCCAATATTTCCTGCTTCTGGATAGTTTACCGTCGCCTGCACTTGGAACGGAGGGCTGTGGCTTGGTTCCTTTCATGATCGGGAAATATTCCGTGAACTTGGTGCAAATTTTCTTCCGGTTCCCACGTAGCCTTCTCTTCACCCACCCATCGAACGAGGTACTGCACCACCTGGTTTTTGCGATTGCATTTTTCAATGATGCTGTCTACGAGCTAGCCTTCTTCGCCACCACCAAGGACAACTATCGGGGCTTGTGAGGGACGTGTGGCCTCTGCGTAAGGCTTGAGCGAAGCGGTGTTGAAGTGTTTGCTTTGAGCTATTGACCTCGCAGGCATGCTTGTGGGCGTCCCTGATCACCGTGTAGGCCCAAGCTTGGATGAGTTTGGTCGTCCCGTGTGGGCATTCTCAAAGTGTTTGATTGCAAGCATAGCTCTCTCACCGACTTCGAAAGTTGCTCTTGTCAACCTTCTTCGTATGCTTGGCGCATGCGTTCTTGCGCATCACACAGGGCTTCTTGGCACCGCTCGAGATTGAAGACTTGCCTAGCGTAGAACTCCAGAGCAGTGCGCTTCTTGTGGCCTGTGACTTGGTTGTGCAACATTGTCAGCGGCTGTCTGGGTTTGTATCCACGGTCAGCTTCGAAATGTGTCATCTTCAGGCTAGCACTCATCGTGCTGTTGATGGCAAACTCTGCTGTCACCAGGTGTTTATCCCAATCGGTCTGAAGTGGATTCACGAACGCTCACAGATATTCTTCTAGCGTTCGATTCTGGCGCATGGCTTGTCCATCGCCTTGAGCTCGGTGAGCTGCTGTCATCTTGAGCTTCGTGCCAATTGTAGTGAACAATTCGCCCCAAAAGTCGGACGTTAAGCTTTATGATTAAGGGGTCGTGGTGGACGGTCCGATAGGATGATGCGGCACGGTCGTGATGTGCGAGCGTCCGTGTAGCATGTGTGAGAGTGCGTGCCGAAAGTTTGATGAGCATGCGGTGTGTGGTCATCTTCTGCGGAGGAAGTAGAAGTGGAGCATCTCGTTCGGTTTTGTGGTGTGGAGTGCTGGTCCGTACGGGCGTGGCTCGGTCGTGCCGTTTACTATCATACAATGGAGGCATTGAACAGTATCAACCAGCTCTTCTCGTGGCGCACGACGTCTTGAGCCATCGTGCGCCACGAGAAGAGCTGATTGATAATGTTCAATGTTGCTTGTTGGCCACGGTGACAGCTTGAGCCGGCATGCGCGATAACACGGAGGCGTTGTTGTAGATTGTTCGCGTCGTCTGGAGTCCACACTAGCCCATCGGGGTCCTTGTACACTCGTGTCTGTTCGTCAAGACTGCACTCTGGGAGCGTGTCATTGTCGGTTTGTTCTGCCAGCGCGTGCTGCTGAGCTTGAAGAATCTTGGCGTGCTTGCGCCAGACGAACTCTCCCCATTGGAGCGGCAAAATTTGGTCGAGCACCACAACGGCGTGTGCACGAATCTCGCGGGCTTGCGCGGCACCCCATCGAGACAAAGGGTCACCCCACGCGTTCGACTCGCCGGGCACATGCTCAATCCCATAGCAGAACATGGCCAACGTCGACGCCCAGCGCTGGAGCTTGTCGGCCTGCACTCGCGTGATGCTGAAGCCCTAGACGCTGGCACGAAGATGCACTGAAGGTTGCAATGGTCCGTAAAGATCTTGAACCCGTTAGGTCGCAGTAGGAGAGTCGCTTTCAGGTCTCAACGATGGGGAAGGCTTCCTTCTCGATGATGGTCCACCGCGAGTTGGCATCCTTGAAGTTCCCACTGAGGAAAGCCAGCGGCTCATCGGGAAGGGACCCCGCGAGGTACAGGCCGGGCGCGGACGCGGTTGCCCGCGTCATCTCCAGCACTGCAGTCGCCCTTGCCACCTGCGCAGCCCAGCGCGCCGTCCCCTCCTCCCACGCCTCGCGCCAGCGACGCCGCGGCGTCAGCCCGCACCCGCTCCAACCCCGCTTCTGGTTCCGCGGAGGGCTAGAGGACATACAGCACCAAGTCCAAGAAGAACAAGCCGGTGCTGTGCCCAGTGCTCCACTACGCAAAGCCAAAAGTGACGTACACGTTGAACAAAAATCACTTTACGTGCCGGCACATGCCGGATCTCCACCTGCAGGAGTCAAATCCGGAACTCGAGTGGGATCGCGCTATGCACAACAAGTACTCAGTGAGTTCCGTGGAAACTGTACGTTTCCACGCGAACAATCTGGCACAGGCGGTCACGCCTTGCGACCATCAAAACCGCCACCCCCACAAAGAGCATCAATGCTCGCATGAATACTGCGCATAGCAGCACGCATGATGACTACGAGGTTAAGCCAAAAGAGTAGATCTAACGGCTAGAATGGGGTTAAGGTTTTCTTGATGAAGGCGTTCCGGCCTTCGTCATGTGCGCCGAAGTCCGTGTTTCATTGTGTCTTGACGATATGTCTGAGATTTTGTAGTGCGCGGCCTGTCCAAGGTCCAGAGCCAAGCGGATACATCTTGCGCGCGCACGGCACTTCAGCTCGGATATGCGTGGGGATGTGGAGGTGCTGCAGCTGTCGTGCGCGGCTCGCGCTTCTTTCAGTTTCACCTCGTGTCGACAAATCTGAAGGTGACGAACAAGTACATGTTGATTGCGTTGTCGGCTGCGCACAAGCGGTGTTTCTCAGCTTGCCCCGCTACCGCAAGATCTCACTTTTCATCGACAGGACGTTCCGTTGCGCTCCAACACATACCGTCAGTGCGTGGTGACGATCGGGTCCGACCATGAGAGTGAGCTTTATGTACCGGTGTTAAATCTTGATACTTTGGATTTCAACTTGAGCCACAAACGGAGACCACTTCGTCACCGTGGGGATCGCATACTACCTGCTCAAGCTGATGGGAGGACGATATGCGCCTCCTGTCCGGCCCGCGATACACCCGGCACAGCGCCGGATGCGCAGCATGGTACTCGAAAAAAATGAGGTTATGCAGGTCAGTGTCGCGAGGCACGCACAAACGCTGAGGTTCATTAGAACCGTACTCGTAGTACAGCAGACCGTCTTCAAGCGTTAAGTGTAAAAAACGGTTATTGACTTGGAAGCTGTTAGGAAAATCGAGAATGAGAAGACGAAGGCACATGCAATGCTACGCTATGCAGTGGTCGGCAGTGCCGATGTGGGTTCTAGGGTGATCGCCTTGGAGCGAGCTGAATGGGTGATGAGTATTTCTCGGCGTGGCAGCTGGGCTGGATGTTGTGGCCAATGTAAACGAGTGCCACGAGAAGCTGTTCTTTTCATACGACCGTTAGTGGCGTGCATGGTTGGGATTGTGACATGCCTCGACAGAGGCTAAGAAACTGCAACCCACGGCTTTTGGCGTCCTCCCCTCCAGTTGGGTTGAAATTTGGCCATAGGTCCAACTTTGCTTCCGTCGTCTGATAACCACGCACCTTGTCGGCAGGGGCCTGTGGGCGATGTGGAGCGCAACACGCAGGATGATGCCGAGCCTGTGGTGTTGGCGTGTCGTCGACGGCTAAAGTACGCCTTGCGCCGGGAAGCGCTTCGTCGTTCTCGAAAAGCGTCGCTCCCGCTCGCCGGAGCGCCAGACCGCCGTTCCCCTCCGGTCGATGCACCTGTGATTGTCGATCTGACTAGAGGAGCGACCGCGACAGATAGAGAGAGAGAGAGAGAGAGTGAGAGAGAGAATGTCAATCTTGTCGGAACTTCGTTGGCTGGGGAGGCTACGACGAGCGTAACCCTTCCTACGAGATAGTTTTGGTTATAAATCAACCACGAGTGGGCTTCCTACAGACACAAGATGAGCGACGAAGAACTCAGCCGGCAGGACATTTGACACCACGATCCAACGAGGCCTTCAGATGCTGTATTTGTTAGTCGCTTGAAGTCTGTGCATTCCTATCGCCCGCATGACGCTTTCTCTTTTTGTAGGGCCTGCGTTGGTAGTTTGGATCGTTTGCCTTCCCACACTGGGAGACTAACTTGAGCATGGTACAGACTATGAGCTCTCTCCTCTCCCGAGACGACGATCGTATCGTCAGAGCACGTATTCCAATGTCGTACAGTCTTGTGGCTTCCTCTTCTGTCATGTTGTTTGGCACCGGTGGTCCTGTGTGGGCCGTGACGCTGTCACACACTTTTTTCATGAATCTTGTCCACTCTAAATATGTTTTCCGTGTCTGTGGGACCTTGAGCTCATGAAGGGGTATCGATCAATATGGTGGTAGTTGCTGTGGTGGATTTCCAAACCACCAAAGTTTCCAAGCGGAAAATGTGTCCACGCTGGGCAACTTGAAATCGGTCGGGAGCACGTGGATTTTTTCGTTGAAAAAGCCCCACAGGGACTTTTGGGGTGCCGGCATGTCGTCAGCGGGCTGGCACACAGATCTTGCCCTGATATTTGCCTGGACCATCGCGTTCTTTATCGCATCCGCCAGCACTTTCTTGGTAATGTTCCCTGCCCTTGCGCCGCGCTCATCGAGGAGCACTGCAATTACATCCAAGAGCAAGGACGGGAACTTCTCGACGTTTGCTTGTATTTTTGCTTGCTGTTGGTCCAGCTCAATATGTGGTGGGATGCCTGTGGAAAGCATCCACGTTGCCGAGGCATCCGCCAACTTGGCTTTGAGGTTCTCGATTGGACCTTGCTTTCGGAATAGAAACGAGGAAAACAACGCGTGCGTGGTGGGAAGACAATCTCGGAGATACGCTGTGTGATGAACCAGCGACGCCACACACAGCCGCAACATCGGCCTCAGCTGGACCTCGCTGTACAAGCCTGGGAAATCTCCGGCAAGTGGCCTTCGACTGTGGAATCACATCGATCTTGGAAATGCGGTGGTAGAGCTGCTAAATCGCATTTGTTCACTAGCAGACCCGCCACAACATGCCCCAGATACTGATCACCAGCGGCTTCGTATCTAAAATAGCGATCTTGAACATCATCCAACGACCACCCGCACCGCAAGCACACACTCAAAATCGAAGGGCCTCCCGTACTCCCACTGCAGGCAAACGTTGCAAACCCTTTATCTGATTGAGTGCGTGCCGTACAACTTCGCATCAGTAGACGTGCTGCGAAGATTTTGCATGACCTTGCTAAAACGATTTTTCTAGTTCGAGCCTGGAAACAGCGGACCTGCCTGATGGTGAGGATGACACGCCAGATAGATAGCGAGTGCTGTGAACCAACACGTTGTGGGCGAGAATGGATTGGCATAGATATGCCGCGGGTCTTTCGGCCCGTGCCCTGCTTGGTTGGTCTTCGTCTTGTGGAGCACACAACCAATGCTGTCGTCGGCGTCGACAAAGTGCGACTTGTGAACACTCTCCGCTGACGCTGATCGGCACACCAAATTCCATTGTGTGGTCAGGAAGAGATGGGCAAATCCACCGTCGTTGAGCAGCATCGTCCTTTTGCACAGGTCTTCGTACTCTGAGAGTACAGGAGCGGTCGATTGCCGGACTCGCGGCCTGATCCACGTAGGAGATCTTCGTTTTGAATTCTATCAAGCCCACTGAATGTGATGTTCAGGCGGTCGGGGTAGCCGACGGGAATGGTTAGGCCACGGAGGCAATACAGATGGGTCACGGCGCTCCTGTAGTTGCCTATAGTCGACACCTGGAGAGGTTTTGCGGTATCGTTGAAACGGGCCATGGCAAACTCTTCGAAGAATTCGGGCGGGAAGTTGACCACGTCCAGATTTCCATCCGTGTCCAGGAAGTGGTCGGGGTTTTGCTGTGTAGCGCAAATCCGTTTGACAATTTGGTTGATCTAACTATTGTACGATGTGCGCGTGCCAGGGGCTATGCAAGCCTCGCGGGCTTCGTTGCGCCGCGCCGAGGTTGCGCCATGTTGAAGATGCTGGGTGGATTGGTGTCGCTGCCTGCACCCCAAGGGTCAGTGCACCTTTTCCTCGTATTTTGTCCAATATAATCCACACACCGGGTGGTGGACATCGCTCCTAACTTTTCGCTCGGTCTGGTCACAAAGACCAAACACGGTGTGCCTCAACGGCAAAATGAGCGTCACAAAAACCCATTTGGAGAAAACGTCTGCTCGATTGCCTACGCCAGCAACAGCAACTTCCATCGGCATCCTACGATAGTGTTCTAATCTATTCGTTGTATTAGACCGACAATTTAAAGTTGCAAAGCAGATTCTCGAGGGGCTGAAGCATCGACACACCATAGCGACGCTCGCTTCCAAAGAGACTCACACCCAAGTAGCAATGAGGGCAACGCCGTGAAGATCGAGTCAGTGCGGTACACCTCCGTGCGCTCTCACAGATGGTGCGTCTTTGCGTCTGCAATTATAGTCATAACAGACGAGTTGAGCGAGCCATTGACACTATGCCAGTCTGACGGAGATGTGTGCCAATCGGAGCTAGGTGACCTGAAACAACAGCTCCACGAAGCTGAAGGGGGCCGAACGCAACTTCTCGATGCTCTACAGTCCCAAATGGACAGAGCACGCGCCGAGCTCGAGGAACTGACCACTACGCACGCCACGAGCCAAAGCAAGCACAACGACCCCTTCAAGCGCAAAAGGTAATTGAGGGTTAGTTTTAAAAGCTACGACAACAGCTCACACCAAGGCGCCGATCATGAAACCAAAGACATTTACCCTGTTCGACGACATATCCTTCAGCCCGACCGGTGTTGAATCCACCACACTTGTGCACAGCTGGATACGCGAGCACCCTGCGTTTGTGAACGTGTTCATCGTAGTCAAGCTTCTCCTTCGGAGAGCAAATCTGAACGATGCGTCACTGCGTTTGTGTGACAGGCAGAAATCATGGCACGCTGTACGGCTTTATACGTTACACTTTCTTCAACTGCATGTATCCTGTGAGATTGTCTCCTCCTCCAGCTTACCGTGTAGGTGTAGGGTGAGGTTGTCTGCCTCTGTGGAACCCATAAAAACAGCCCCTTCACACCTTCCACACCCTGTCTGTCGCGCTTGGTGTCAAAGAGCCTTGACTAGCATCTTGGCGTTTGCTGTCACTGAAGCCTGAGCAACTTTAAGATCAACTTGTCACTGCGTGGATGGTACTCAATAGCGCACGAGGCGATGAAACAGCCCCGAAGGTCCCTCACCGCCGACTCAAAAACACAATCCAAAAGAGCTTGCTCGAACCCTAGAAAGCGATGATTCTGTCACTTCTGGACTTGTTGTCGAAAAGGACGCGCATGCCCGTACAAAGACGAAGTCCTCCAGAAAGGAATGAGAAGCTTTTTGTCATCTGTCAAGTGTTTTGGTTGGTCTCCTCATGGGCAAAACGCGCTGGCCACTTTTATGCTGCAGCCAAGTTTTGGATGTTTCCTGGACCACGGGAACAAATCGCGCCAAATTAACCCTTTTGTTACCCGATACATTTCTAATGTAAGGATTTCCTAATGTTTTCCGAGCCAAATCCCTAAAACCAAGCAGATTGCTTGGTTTTACCGA
>JAMFLL010001072.1:0-20524 GCA_027475725.1 Pythium rhizo-oryzae | reverse complement strand
CGAGCGCGCGCTCAAGGGCCGCGGCTACACGCTCTCGATCGCCGTGCCCGGCTCGATCGTCGAGAACGCGCAGACCAAGGAGCTCAAGTCGTACCTCGCAGGCCAGATCGCGCGCGCGGCTGCGATCTACCAGGTGGACGAGATCGTGATCTTCGACGACCAGCTCGGCGCCGCCCGAGGCGACGGGTACCACAAGAAGCGCGCGAACGACCCGCACGTGTTCATGATGCGCATCTTGCAGTACCTCGAGACACCGCAGTACCTGCGCCGCGCGCTGTTCCCGATGCACAGCGACCTCAGCTGCGCCGGGCTGCTGAACCCGCTCGACTGCCCGCACCACCTACGCAGCGACGAGTGGAGCACGTACCGCGAGGGCGTCGTCGTGGACCGCCCGCTCAAGGAGAAGGAGGGCTCACACGTGAACGTCGGGCTCCAGAAGGAGGTTGTTGTGGACAAGCGCATCCAGCCGGGCATCCGCGTGACCGTCAAGATCGACGAGACCACCAAGGACCACAAGAAGAAGAGTACGTGCCCTCATTCTAGCGAGGACGGCGACACGACCGCTTGAGAAACTAACAGATCATGTGCATTGACAGTGATGGGCACGCTCGTGTCGTCAGCCGAGCCGCGCGAGCAGGTCGGCGTGTACTGGGGATACACGGCCCGGTTCGCCTCGAGCTTCAACAACGTGTTCACCGAGTGTCCCTACAAGGAAGGCTACGACCTCAAGATCGGCACGTCGAACCTCGCCAAGACCTCGGTCAACGACGACGGCTTCCGCGTGCCGCGCCACCGCCACGCGCTCGTGGTCTTTGGCGGGCTCGCGGGCATCGAGGAGTGCGTGAACGCCGACGAGACTGTGCCCGTGAGCGGCGACGACGCGGCGTCACTCTTCGACGTCTGGGTGCGGACATGCCCCACCGACGGCAGCCGCTCGATCCGGTCCGAGGAGGCCGTGCTCATGTCCCTCGCGACGTTGCGGAAGCCGCTCACGGACAGCAATCGCAAGTGAGCGGGCGGGCCGTCGTCGTATGGTATGCATAGAACAAGCCACCAAATAGAGGAGAAGACAGATTGAAGATCATCACTACCGTGGGATTCTTACCGTGGCGGCGAAAACGCTCCGTGGTGGGTTAAGTGTCACGGGCTGCTCGCTGCCTATAGATACTACTTACTGGGCCGCGCGGCTTAGTACTCGGGCGCGCGCGTGGACTGGGGTCGGAGGGACAGCTGAGGCGTAGGAAGAGTTCAAAAGGCCTCGTCGTGGGCTCACGTCGGACGGCCGTGGGGTCGGTGAGTGCGTGCGTGGCTTTGCGAGGCATTTAGTTTGTTTGGCGCTTGGTCGACGGGCATTTCTTATAGCAGTGGAACTGTGAACGACACAAAAAACAAAATCCTGTCAGTTGTGCCAGAGAGAAAGGGAACAGACACTCCGAGCGGGCAGCTTGGTCTCACCTTGCGGGTACACATGAGCGTGCGGTTCTTGCCGCAGCAACAGAGCTCCTTGCACACTGGGCAGCCGTCCGCGAACACGGTCTCGCTGTGCTCCTCGACCATCTTCTCGGCGCACTTTTGGCAGAAGATGTGCGGGCACTTGCTACACCGCACGTTCTTCTTGCGGAGGTTGCCGCAGCGGTGGCACGACGCGCGGTGCCGCATGTGGACGTCGTGGAGCGCGCCTAGGCCGGCCCCGAGGTCCATCAGCGCGTGGCCACCGAGCCCGAGGTGCGAGGTGCCGTCAGGGGACGCGCTCGGGTCCATGTAGCCGCCAAAACCCTGCACGCCGCCCGCAGCCGCGCCGTAGTGGAGCGTGTTCGCGAACTGGCCGTCCGCGAGGTGGCCATGCGCGCCGTGGTAGTACGGCGACGTGTTTCCCCCGCCATGGGTTCCAGCGAGCGGGTCCATGGCATGAGACGCGCCTTGGCTATGCGAGTTGTACTGCGGGTAGTCCCAGAGCCCGGCGTTCCCGGCGCTCGAGGAGGAGACCACATCCTGGCTGTAGGAGGCCGCGCTGCTGCCCGAGAACGCGTTGGATACACCGCCGGCGCCGCTCCAGATGTCGTCGTCGCTCGCGTTGCCGTAAAGGTAGTTCGGGTCGCCCGCGCCCATCGCGAGCTTACTCGCGCCCTGGCCCACCGAGGAGTCACCCGCGTGGGTCATGAGCGCCTGCTCGAGCTGGTCCACGAGGCTCGCGCCGTCCTGGAGCGAGGATGGTAGCCACGAGACGTTGTCCACGCGCTCGATCGCGCGCGTGCTGCTGCTCCAGTGGCGCAGCAGCGGCAGCGCGCGGCGCATGGCGTCGCGCTCGAGGCTCGACACACGCAGGAGCACGTCGATGTGCGAGAACTCGTGGATGTAGTGGCAGACGAGCGACCAGACCTGCGCGTTGAACGGCGGCGGCGGCGCCACGGCGGGAGACGGGTGCTGAAGCGCCCAGCCGTGCGCGAACGACGACTCCTGCCAGTGGCGTGCGAAGCGCGCATCGCCGCCCTCGAGGCGCTGCCAGACGTCGAGGTGTGTCGGCAGGTTGAGCGTGTGCGCGAAGTAGCCGGTGAAGAACGCGCCGCCGTGCTCGGTGTAGAGCGCGTAGACCCAGCCGCTGGGCACGACAAGCGTCGCGCCGCTCTTGACCGTGCACTTGATGCAGCGGTCGACGCGGTCCGCGAGGAACACGGACGAAAACGGCGTCTTGGCGTCGGTCTTCCAGTCGCGGAACGCGTCCACGTGCGCGCCCGTGGGCTCGATGAGCAGCACGTCGAGCTCGCCGTTGGAGACAGCGAGCCACGTGGCCTTGCAGTCGGGGGCGACCGAGAAGTCGAAGAACGCGCCCGGGCCGCAGAGCGTGCCGTAGCACTCCGGGTTGGGCTCACGGTTCGTGGCCCCACTGGCGCTCGGCAGTAGAAAGTTCCAGTCGATCTCGTTCACGGCCAGCGGCGGTGCGACCTCGTGGCGGAACGCCGTCTCGAGCACGCGGAACTGGGCCGTGAGTGGTGCGTCCGCCGCCGGGTGCGACAGGCGCGCCTGCCAGCCCGTGGCCGAGAGCTTGAAGCTCTCCTGCGAGCCGACATCGAGCCCGCGAACCGTGGACGCCGTGTTGGTGAGCAGCGCGGAGACGTCTTGGAGACCGATCACGGGCAGCGCGCGAGAGAGCCCGGCGACGCTCCAGTTGGCGTCCACGACCAGCAGCGGCTCGTCGAGCGCGTGGAACTTGAAGTAGGACGGCGTGAAGTCGTGCGGCGCGATGGCGCGCACGCCGGCGCGCGCGAACACGGCCGCACGCAGCGTGCGGCGGAACGCCTCGGTGTTCTTCTTGTAGTGCGAGCCGAACGCGTAGGCCGAGGACGCGCCGCCCGCGTGTCCGTGGCTGTAGGGCGAGGCTGACGGGTCGAAGCGGTGGCGCTGCATGGGCAGCGGCGCGTAGCTGATGTCGTCCATGTCGACCATGGGCGCCGTGTCTACAGGAGACAACACAACGTGAGCAGATCCATCCATGCGTCCACACAGAGGAAGCAATGCGTACCTTGGTACTTGACGGTGGTGTGGCCCTGTTTGGTGCAGGGCGGGCAGGCGAACTTGACGATCTCCATGGCGTCCACCTCGTTCACGTGGATGCAGCGGCCGTGGTACCACGTCGTGCAGTAATGGCACTCGACGAGGAACTCGTTCACGCGCGGGTCGTGGGTGGCCGGCTGGCCGCAGACGCACATGGCGCGCGGCGCGTTAAGCAAGGCGGAGGGCGGAATGGTGGAGGAGGCGGAGGAGGCGGGCGCGGGGGGGGCACACCGCAGAGGAGAGATTGGCGACAGGCGGCAAAGCTGAGAAAACACCAACGGCGGAGGAAGATGAGAAGGAGGAGCAGACAGAGGCGGAGCGAGAGGGGCCGAGGGACCCCGGGCGTCAAAGCGAACGTACCGTGGGGTGCAGCGGGCGGCGCGGCGGTGCGCGGTCGATTCGAAATTCAGTGCGCACGGCGCGTGTAATCGGGCGGCGCGGAGCCGGCGGCAGAGCGAAGCGGAGAGGTCTCGCTGGACGGCGCCTCTTCTTCAAGTGCCAGGGCGCGAGGGGAGGAGAGCGGAGAGAGTGGACCCAACCCAACCTTAGGCTGAGGTCTCCAGCCAGACTGTGAGCGCCGGCCTGTGGACGGCCTCACTCATCGAGAAGCAGAAACGCACCTGCAGACCAAACACCGCTTCCGCCCCTGGGCCGCGGACGAACAAAACTCCACACAAACTGACTGCAAGTTGGCAGAGTGATGGTCCGGGTGGCTGGACGGTGCAAGAGCCGGGCCTGCGCCAGGAGCTCCAAACCTGCGAACAGCTCTGCCAAGAAGAAGAAAGCAGCGGCAAGACAGAGAGAACGTGGGAAGAAGTGTGCCGCCTGCCACGTCACACCGCCGGTGACACAGCCACTTCGTTTCTTCTTCCAGACCATCACGGTCCGCAGGTGTTCAATCCCCAGACGCCGGCGGTGGCATCAATGGCACGCCGCGTAACCAGCGAAACGAAGGAAAAGAACGGTCTCCTTCGATCTTTGCGCGGAGAAACGACCCGAGCGCCGGGGGTTTCTGGCGAAAACAAAGTGTTGAAGCAACAAGGGGGACAACCTCACTTATTCCATCTCATGCACATGATGCGGAGGAAAAGAACCTTGGGGATCATCAAGTTCCGCGGGATGGGTCTCGCTCTCGCCACGCGGGATTGCCATAGCGTGCCATGGGGTAATAGTTCCTGCGAATGCGCCGGGATTATTCCGCACGGAAAGCCGCTCTCGTGCTCAGCGGCAAACGGTCTTTCTTTCCCTCCCTCTCTGCGGTCACCCACGAGTCGACTCGCGTCGAGTGAGCGCTCCTGTTCATGTCGCTGGTTGCCGTTGGCGTGGCAGTGCCTTGGCAATGGCAACGTGGGTTGTTGCGCCACCTCAGAATTCTGGATGACTGGCAGTGCGAAGTGCGGGGTAGGGTATCAGGTGACGCCCCGAACAGTGCCGTCAGTCCGTGGGATCAACTGATAGAACAAAAAAACCAAAACCAAAAAAAAAATCTCAGGGGCCGAAAATGGGTGCGCTCCTCAGCTGGGCCTTTCGGTCTGGTCTTTGCGCCCGCGGCCGACCGACCGACCACGCGAGCGGATCACCACGGAATGTGTGTCGTGGTGGTGCCCACTGGTGCGTGGTGGTGGCGGCGGATGGCATGTTTGTGCGGCGCACGTGGCGCAGGCGATTGCGTCGCCGGCGATGTCGCTTCCCGAGGACTCTGGCTCCCGAAGCCCACGGCGTCGCTCGGCTCTAGCAAAGCGCTGAGGGGACTTGGCACTCATCTCGGTGCGGCACAGACAGCCCCTCTGCCGACGGGCGTTCTCAAAGCTCCATGCCCGCGCACTGTGGATGATACCCTTTGGAGACACGCTGGAGTCTCCGTCTGGAAGGGAGCAGGAGATTCGCTCCCATACAAATCAGAGACTCGAAGCGCAGCGACACTCCACGCATCATCGATCACGCAGGCACAGACTAGCGTACAGTAGCCTTGGCGTACATACAGTGCACGCGAGCATACAGTATCCATATCCCAGTACCGTACGGTACACCTAACGCTTTGCACCGCCAGCGCCAACGGGATCAGTTGAGCTTGCGGCGGTGCAATACTGCCCTGTCTAATTCTTCCGGCGAGCAGCTCCCTCTCCATCGTGATCACAGCGATCATACACAAACCCAGTACGTTTGGGAAGAGAGCAGGCTGATGATGGTGCATTCTCGCGAAATATGCCGACGGGGGTCTCGCTGGCAGTTGACTCAGTGCCACGTGAGGCGCGGGCCGCGACCGTTGGTCGGTTTGGTTTGCTCGGTGCGGTGCGGAAGACCGCGCACTTCGTCTCGCGCACCAAGACGTCTTCACTCGATCCATCACTTCGCTCCGCCCGGCCGCCCACACACACACACATGCAGCGCCGAGCGAGCGGCCGGAAAGACATCAGAACGGACACTCCAACGCGCAGGAGGAGACTGCAAACGGGACAGGCGCGCGAGGAGTGATGGTATGTGCGACATGCCGTCAAACCTGGAACCCTTTCGTATCACCTTTATTTGCGTGGTTCTTTATCATTGATACCTTGTTTTGATACTATGCACCACATTGTGATTAAAGGTATCAGATCTGAACCTCTGAGTTTGACAAGGGTTCAGTCCGTCTGAGTCCAGCAGCTCCGACCTGCGTTCCTCGCAGTGATTTGCCACAGAAAACGCCATGGGGAACGCGGCGACCAAGGCCAAGGAGGCCACGACCAAGGCCAAGGAGGCCCACGCGCAGCACAAGAGCAAGCCCAAGAACAACAAGAGCGTCCAGCAGCAGAAGATCCAGACCGCCAAGGCCACGGGCGTGCTGGCGCTGCCCGAGCGCAAGCTCAAGCGCGTGCCGTCCGAGGTGCTCGCGCTCACGGCGCTGCGCACGCTGGACCTGTCGCAGAACCGCCTCGAGGAACTGCCGGCGGAGCTCGCGCGGCTCACGAGCCTCAAGACGCTCAAGCTGCAGAGCAACGCGCTCACGGCGCTGCCCGATCTCTCGGCGCTCACGGCGCTCACCACGGTACGGGTACATATCACTCGTGTCGAACTCTCTAGTCCATCCCGTTCTGACCGCTTTGGTGGGCTCTGACACGACACCAATCCCACAGCTCATCGTGGATGGCAACATGATCCAGAGCCTCCCGCACGCACTACCGCCCAATCTTACCAAGCTCTCGCTCAAGGGCAACCAGCTGCGCGCGATCCCGCAGACGATCACGTCGCTCGCACAGCTCAAGGAGCTCGATGTCTCGGAGAACCAGATCTCGGAGATCCCACAGCACGTGGCGTCGCTCGTGGAGCTTGTGGACCTGAACGTGGACCGGAACCATCTGTGCGCGCTGCCGGCCGCGCTCGCAGACTGCGGCAAACTCAAGGTGCTCTCGGCGCGCCACAACCAGCTACGCGGCCGAGAAAGGCGCGCCGCAGAGCATCGCGCGTGAAATCCTTGCAGGATCGGTCGTCAATATCATGAACCTCGAGGGCAACCCCATGAACAAGGTCGAGCTCGAGGCCATGGATGGCATCGAAGCGTTCATGGAGCGGCGCACGCAGCTCAAGAACAAGGAGATCCACGGCGGGCTGAACACTGACACAAGTCTGTGTGGACTGGACTAAGGCTGGCACTGTATCTCGTTGGACAACCGACCGCGTGAAACAAGGTGAGCGAGTGATCGCGGACGAGAAATGTTTATACCATGTACGTTTGTGGAGATGGGGAAGGGGGTGCACTATCACCCTGCTGCTCTTTGTGGTCGCTGTCATCGTCCTCCCTAGCCGTTAGCACTTCCTTGACGCTCCTCGCGACCATGTCAGCGAGCGCGCTGTCGGGTTTCGTGAGCTGCAGGTACACGTTCCCGACCACGTCGCTTGCGTGGCGCCGCATATCCGTCTCGAACGCGTTTGCGGCCTCGAGGCGCGCGGCGTGGAGCTCGTGGTCGAGCTGCGCGTCCTGGTGGTCGCCCTTTTTGGCATAGACCAGCGCCAGGTTGCGGTGCGCTCTCGCCTGGCCCACGGCCGAGTCGAGCTGTGAGCTACTGCAGGCCGCGAGGTCGCGCTCGTGGCACGCAATCGCGTGCTGGAGTTGCTGCTGCGCGGCCGCAAGGTTGCCAAGATTGGCGTACACGCGCGCTTCCAGCTCGGCGTCGCCCGTGTCCAGTGCCAAGGTGAGCGCCTGCTGCTGGCAGTCGAGCGCTTTCTGTGGCTCGTCGCGGTCGAGGAAGAGCACCCCAAGCGCCTTGAGCGCGCGTGCCTGGAGCTTGCTGTCACCGCACTGCTGCGCCAGCTCGAGTGCTTTCTTCTGCATCATAAGCGACCACTTTGCTTGGCCGTCCTCGTGAAACGCGATGCCCATGTGGTGGTGCAGCAGTGCCAGCAGCGGTGTGTTGGCGTCGGCTCCTTGCTGTTGCTGCTGCTGGGTCTGTTGTTGCTGTACGATTGCCAGCGCGTCCGCAAAGCATGCGACCGCGCGCTCGAACTCGCGCTTGGCGTAGAGCAGGTGGGCGCCGCGGGCCAGCGCCCTTGCGGTCTTCCACTGGTCCGCCGCGTCCTTCGCGTCGATTTCCGTGAGGAAAAAGCTCGAGGTGTCCTGTTCGCTCCACGAGAGGATCGTCGGTGGCTTTGAGAGCACCGAGCGGTCTCGCGACTGCAGGTGGTGAGGAGTAGTTCTGCTCCCTCGGAGAGCGAGTCCGTCCGTGGACGATGGCGTAGATACCGCGGACGAAGACGATGCCGGACGGGCGTCCACACCATTGTCCGCGGTCGCAGTGCGAGATAGCGCGGGCGACGACGCGGACTGCGAGAGGCGATTCGTCAGCAACGGCTGGATCGGCGTAGTGATCTCTCGGCGAGCGTACCGCGATCTGGGCCGCGCGTTGCACCTGATACACACAAACCAGAAACGATCACTGTCAGCGGCTCTATGGCGCGAACCCAGCACCTCTACTGTATACGCAGTACGCACTGAACCAGTTCCTGGAGCGGCGGAACGTTAGATAGCGACACCATCGAGAGCGAATGCGCAAGCCGCGACGGTGTGCGCGCTCGCAGCGGTGTCTTCTCGGCGTTCGCAGTTGCCTCGACGGGCAAGTCGCCTCGCAGGACGTGAGATCGCGTCTTACCGAGGAACCGATAGTCGCTCGAAAGGCTTGGGTCCTCGGGGGATTCTGACGCGAATGCTGTCGACTTTCCGGCCGGTTGCGAGCCCAGAAAACTCAACTCGGGCGCTCGTGCCGGCGAGGGCGTCGCGCCTGAAGCCGGTGTGGACGGTCGTGCTCCACAGGCGCTGACCGCTAGCGGGGGCATCGAGCGATCCGACCGCCTACCATGGTCTCCGCCCCGCTGATTAGCACTGATAGAGGAGCTGGAAGGTGTTTGAGGTTTGGTCGCTGTCGGCGGTGGCAGCACGCGCTGCGACTGCTGCTGTTGCTGTGGTTTGCCGATCTCGCGGTGCGCTGGCTGACTGCTAACTGTAACCTGTCTAGGCGGTGACCGCGGCGGATGGTTCGCGTCGCGGTTCTTGCGGCTTGAGCCTTTCGCGCTGGTCGCTCGCGGGCTGGTCGACGACGACGCGTGGCGCGAGGTCTCAGCGTGGAAGTTGGGGTACAGCACCCTCAGATCCAGGCTCATCACGCTCCCGAGCACTGACAGCGCGTGGCACAATTGCGGCCGCCAGCACGAAGGCAAGGTGGTCAAGTCCGACAAGTTGACGGCTTTAAAAAAAGACGTGGCGCGTTTATCACTTTGTATACGGTGGACCTCTTTAGTGCATCGACGCCCCGCGTTTCTCCTGGAGGAACCGCTGGAGAGCGGCGACCGCGAGCGCGTTCTCCTCGGGCGTCTTGAACGTGAACTCGGTGGGCTCGACCGAGTCGCCACGCCGCGCGATCACGAGGATCGACGTCATGCGCTTCCCGGGCGGCGCAAGCAGCTGCAGCACCTGGTTCGTCGGCTGCATCTCGTGCTGGAACGCGTGGACCGCGCCCCACGGGAACTTGATCTGCTTGGAGAGGAGCGCGATCGCCTTCTTGCGGATCAGCACGACCTGATCGTCCTGCACGCGCAGCACCTCCTTCTTCCACTGCGGAAACATTGGACAAACGTTAGCGAGTGCTCCGCTGGCTCGTGAGTACGACCAATCCGCACCTTTTCTTTGACGAACCGGTACACCTCGACGCCGCCCTGCAGCGTGCGCTTCATGCGGAAGAGCGCCTCGTCGGTCACGATCTTGCGCAGCTCCTCCTCGCTCTGCTGGAGCGTGATGAGCGAGTCCTGCCTGCCGATTTGGCCCAGCAGCGTGCGCGTGGTCATGGATTTCTGCGGCTGCACGCGCGTGGCCATGCGGCGCGTCGAACGCGCGCTCGCCATCGACGGCTTGGGCGGTGAACCGGACGCCACGGGTAGCTCCACGGGCCGCGGATCCGCGAGCGACTTGGCGTGTCGCTTGGCTGGCGTCGCGGCCACCGATACGTCCGGCGCGGACGCGCGCTCCTCGAGCACGTACCTCTCGGAGGGCGAGAGATCCCCCTCATCCGGGCCCGTCAACTGCGTATGAGGCGCGCTGCCACCGGCACTGCCCGTGCCGCGCACGGGGCGCGAAAACACCTCGCTGTCGACCGCCGTGTCCTCACTTGACTTCCCGTCTCCATCCCCAGCCCCATCGCCTTCTCTGCCGTCGCCACCACCGTCGTCGTCGTTGTCGTCGTCGGCGTCATCGTCGTCATGATCAGTTTGCGCGCCGTCGAGCGTGGTCACGAGGTCGGCGTCGTCAACTTGGCCCTCGACCTCGCGGAACATGCGCACGCTGCCCAGGCGCGTGTTGGCGAGATGCACGGTTGCCTTCATGATGACGGCGCGCCCCACCTCTGACGCCAGCACGGTCTCCTCGGACGGCACGGGATCAAAGTAGATCGTATCGTTGTCTTTCGTCCACGCCGCCACGAGTTGCTCGAGCGCGAGCCGCTTGACCTCGATGAGAGGCGCCAGGGCCTTGTGTTGCCCGAACAGCCCGCCATCCCCGTCCAGCGGCGGGAGCCCGATCTCGCGCATGCTGTGCCGTTCCTGCAGTTGGTGGAGCGCGGCGTTTGCACACGCAACTGCCTTGCCGGCGCTCGAGCCGGCGAGCGCTAATTCGCCCGCGAGCTGCAGCACGAGCGCGCGGTGAAGCCGTCCAAAGACCGTCGCGAAGCCCAGCAGCGTCGTGCAGCCGTGGCGCTTGGGACGCGCGCTGTAGCAGCACCGCACGATCGCGGTCTCGAAGGAATCGTACGCGTGGTGGCAGGCCGCGTGGAGCTTCTGGAGTGTCGAGAGCGTGCAGGGCGGCGCGTCCGCGTGGTCCCGGAAGAGTGTCGCCTTGACTATCGCGAGCTGCTGCGCGAGTACGACGGTCATGTCGGCGAGCGCACGCAGCACACGCGGCGCGAGCTCGGGTAGCTCGACGGGCACGTCGGTCTGCAGCGACGCGCAAATGTCTTCCTGCAGGGTGATGATAAACTCCACGAGCCCTGCGGCCTGGCAAAAGCTGTGTGCGGCCTCGGAGATGCAGTCGAGCGTGCGCTTCTGCGCGAGACACGTGCCCAGGTTGACTAGAAGAAGCGCCTCAAGCACGAGCGTCATGGGCTCGTCGAACGCGAGCGAGATCGTGGTGGTCTGCGTGATAATGGAGCTCTCCCACGTGGACCCGCCTTGGGGCTCACCCACGGCCTGTACAGCGATCGGGAGAGAGAAAGAGTGAAGGCACACGCACGACATTAGCACCTTGTCACGCGTCAACAGAACGTATGAGATCCGAATCAAAGAGAACACGTACTCGCGCAGCGCGAAGGGACCGAACATAGAGATCGCAGCAGCCGATCGCCTCCTGGAGTTGCTCGGTTTCTGTCAGGTCTAGCGCCGCGAGCACGCGCTGCAGCTGCAAACCATCGCATCAGCACATGATGAGTCTCCACAGTTCAGGTCCAAACAATGGAGACCATGGCACACACCTCACGGCGCTTCGCGACCACAGGTTCGGGCAGAGGATCATCCTCGCCGTCGCTGTGGAGTTCGCGCGGCACGGGCAGCGGTGCACTGGGCAGCACCCAGAACGCTTCGTAGAACCCATCCCGGGCAGCGGCGCTCATACCAAAGGAGAGGGAGAATAGTTAATCCTCTGGAAGGCACTCCACTGGCGGGAGGCCGCTCGACCTAGCTGCGCGGGCGTGTCAATAAAAGCGCGCGCGCCCGCCCAGCACTAGGCCAACTTGTTAGCCAGCGGGGGGCAGCTGCTGCTCCAGGGCGGAGGACGCGAGGGGGGATCGCGCGTCATCTTGTCGCAGGTGGGGGGATGTAGCCATGTTCAAAAATATCTCTTCAATTGTGTGCCCTTTGGGGTTTAGTGCCCGTAAAAAGTGACTCCTCGTAAATACACCTCTGCTGGTTAAAAACCACAAATCCTGTAAAAACCGGTTGAAGGGCAGGCACGTGTCTATGTGGATCCCGACGAGCAGCTCATGAGCTGGTCGTGTGGGGGGGACGAGCGGATCTCTCGGTCTCTCTTTTGGGCCCCTTGACACTCGCAGTCCCCACAGACAGACAGACAAACTACCACCATGCTCGCCCTCCGCCGCGCCGCCGCCACCGCCCAGAAGCGCGTGGCCATCGCCACGCCCTTCCAGACCGCCTCCATGTCGGCCGACCGCTTCTCCGAGAAGGAGCGCGCCGCCGAGGCCGCCTTCTTCAAGTACGCACCGCGCTGTCGTAGAAAGGAACGGCATGCGCAGGGGATCTAACGGTCGTGTGTTTCTCGTTGTGTGCGTGTAGCAAGGAGGACGAGAAGGCGCTGCGCAAGCTGCTGAAGAAGCTCAAGGACCAGGCCGATGTGAATGACTCGAAGGGCCTCCAGAACCACGTCGAGCACGACAAGAAGGGCCTCGACAAGGTGCCCGGCCTCAAGCTCTCGCCCGAGCAGGTCGAGGCGCTGCTCAAGTGGAAGCACGAGCACTAAGCGCATGGCCGCTTCTAAGCGAGGAAGTACATGAAAAATCCCGTCGCGTGGCAGAAAGCGAGTCGAAACAATGGATTCTATTTCGCGATCCGTCAACGGATCACGAGGAATACACGTACCCGCTCGACGTCGACGTGAGGGTCGCCTGCATTCCTGGCTGCGCCAATGAAATCTACCACTGAAGAAAGAACGACAAAAAAGAAAGCAAAACGTATTGGAGAAAATGTGACACTATCCGTGAGCGTCGTGTGGAGGAGCTGGATTGAAATGATAGGAATTATAGGGCTGGGAATGCGTTAGCCCTCCATCTCGCTGATCTGCGCTTGGACCTGCGTGGTTTGACAGAGTGTCGGTATCAGCGTAAACACATTCCGACGCGTCCGACAAAGAAGCCACGGCAACAGCCACGCACCTTGTCGAACTCGGCGGCGACCTCGTCGCGCTGCGCCTGGGCCGTCTCCATCATTTGCTTGATACGGTTCTGTTGGGGTTGCATCAAGGATCGGCATTAATTCACACACAAAAACACAAGCGTGCCAACGAAACCCCGTTCCAGCCTGCGCACCTTCATCACGATATTCGCGTTGGCCTGGACTTTCATAGCGTAGTCGCTGATCGAGCGGTCGGCGTCGCGCAGCGACTTTTGCAGGCGGTCGCGCGTCGCGATCAGCTGGTGGTACGCCGGGTCTTCGAGGTACGACTTGGACTTCTTGGCCTCAGCTGGCGGCGGCGCCGACGCCTTCTCTTCCATGTCGCGTAGCAGGTCGTCCTCGAAGTCGTCGACTTCCTTGTCGTCGTCCGGGTCCGCAGGCGACATGCCCGGGCTCGGTGTTGGCGCGAGCGAGCGCTGTGCCGACTCGAGCCCACCCTGCGACTCGCCCTCCGAGCCAATGTCAGTCGCGATGGGCGTGTTGATGGCCGAGAACGCGTCGCTGTTGCCGCCAGCACCGAGGCGTGCCATTCCGGGCTTCCCGTCGCTCTTGGCCGACACTTCAGACGACAAATCGAGGTACTCCGGGTGTTTCCGCACCAGCTCCAGTTCGTCTGTGAAGGTCACGCCGTTCGGGTGGTCGTCGTCGATCATCCACTCACAAAAGTCCACGATCTCTTCGTCTGTAAAGCATTCGGATGAAAACGCGGTGAGTGACTCACCAGTTGGGCACTCCTGGAACGTCAACTACGCCGGGACTACGTACGAACTTCCTCGTACGGCCCGCCCTGGATCATCTTGACCAGGTCCTCCTCCACGCGCGCGACTTCCGGTTTCTACAGTCCGTATACATATCAAGCCTCCATGGTAAGCAACTTGGACTCGCGACTGCCAGCGCATACAACCCAACACGCACCGGGAAGGGCGTATACCGCCGCGTCTTGGCGTACTTGCGCTTGACGACGCTCGTGTTGGGCGGCGTGACGCCGTGCGGCAGCTCCTCGAGCTGCTCGAGCTGCTGCCGCTCGTCCTCTTTTTCGGTCACCACGAAGATCTGTCACACGCTTGATCCGTCAGGCGCTGTGCCAGACCATACGCAAAGCCTCCCGCGCGCCCCACCGCACCTGGCCGATCTCGCCGCTCTTGTACAGAAAGCTGTCGTCGTACGTCTTGTGCGTCTCGAGGATCGTCGGCAGTTGCGCTGACCGCAGCACACACACACAGCGGTTAGCATGCCGTACGCGCCGTTAGAGGGCAGCGGCCGACGTACCGATCTTGGCGCTGTACTCCTTGCCGTTCAGGAGGAACTTGAAATGCTTGTTGTCGGCTGCGCGGCGCGCGCCCAGTAGTAGCGCGTTAGTTCACGCGTCCAGAGCCGGTCTAACCGCCAGAACGACCCACCTGCCGAGATCATCTCCACCTTCTTGCCCTCGCCCGCGGTCATGGACGCGCGCACCTCCTGCGCGAGCCGCTTGGGCAGCTGCAGCAGGAACTGCTCCATGGTGATGGCGACTTGCCCTCTCTCGGCCTTGGAGAGAAATGCACCCGTGTGGGGAACAAGAACCGCGCGGGTCGCAGGTAAGTTAACCATGGGTTACGTTTCTTGTTTCTTGGAAGAAGTTACACTGGATAAAAATGGGTTTAGTCCAGCATGGGTGGGCGCGCGGGCCGCGACCCGCCCGTGATGGTCACGCCCGGGTGCTGCTTCTCGCCCGAGTTGCCCTCGAGCGCGAGCCGCAGCGCGGTCGCCGCGGTGGCCTCGCGCAGCGCCTTGCACCCGCGCAGCGTGATCTCGTTGTACGACGCGTTGAGCTGCCGCAGCGTCGCGTGGGCCGCCAGCGACTTGGCCAGCACGCCCACGGCCTGGTCCGACTTGATGCCCATGCATGTCTGCGACATGTGTAAGCTTGCGTTTAGTATGACGCGAAATGGGTACAGCGGGTCTAGCCACCCAAAACTCACCATGTCGAGGTGCCGCAGCGAGCGGTTCTCGCCGAGCGCGCGGTAGAGCTCCACGACGCCCGGCGGCTCGAGCGCGCAGTGGCTCTGGGGAGGCGGCAATTCGCGGTCAGTCGCCGCGTTAGTACTCCCGCAGACAAAAGCGCCCGACGCACCAGATCCAGCGTGGTCAGGCTCGCGGTCGCGCGGAGCCACTCGGCGAGCGCCACGGCAGCACTCGAGCCGTGGAAACAGTCCTGGAACAGCGCCGTCTCAAGCATTGCGTGCGAGCGCAGCGCTGTAAGCAGTGCCACGCCCGCCGACTCGAGCGACACGCGGTTCTCGCTATAGTTGAGGAACCGCAGCGCGCGGTTGCCCTTGAGCCCGACGGCGATGTTTTGGTGGTCCAGGTCGCTGAAGCAGTTGGCTGAGAGGTCGAGCCGCGTCAGCGTCACGTTCTCGGCGAGCACGTGCCGCAGGAGCCGCGCGGCTTCATGCGAGAGCCCCGTGTTGCCCAGCAACAGCGTCTTGAGCGTTGTGTTGTAGCGCTCGTCCTCGGTGAACGAGCCGGCGCCGCCGATGCCGCGCATGGCCAGCGCGACGGGCCGCGCTGCGGCCACTGCGGCCGTGGGCGCGGCCGTGGCGACCGTGCGGCGCCGCACAGCTGTCTTGAGCTGCTCCTGGGCCGTGGTCGGTGTCGACGCTAGCGCCGAGACGAGCTCCGTGCCCCGGCGGTCACCGACGTCGTTGTGCGTGAGCCGCAGCTCCTGCAGCACGCTGTTGGTTCGCAGCGTGCGCCCGAGCCACGGCGAGACGCCGTCACGGCCGATGCGGTTGTGCATGAGGTCGAGCAGCGTTAGTGACCGGTGGTCGGCCAGCGCCGTTGCGAGTAGAGTGGACCCGAGCGCGCCGATCTCGTTGTAGCTCAAGTTGAGCTCCTGGAGCACGCCATTGTGGAGCAGCGCATCCGCAAGCAGCGTGATTGAGCTGTCCTGCAACTGGTTGCCGCTCAGCGAGAGCACCGTGAGGAAGCCCTGCGTGCAGCACGAAGCGATATATCAGTGAGGGAGTGCTAAAGACACGGATGCCATTGCTACCACCACACTCACGTTACTAGCGAGCGCTTTGCTGGCGCGCACCATGTCGCTGTGGTCGAGGAAGCAGCCACGCAGGTCCACGCTCCGGGGCTGGTGCCTCGTCAACCCACCGCCGCCGCGTCGTCTCGCTTCTTCGGAACTGCGCTCCTGGTCCTCTGTCTCTTCCTCCGCGTCCCCATACTCGTCTGCGCCTTCGGGTAACAACGAGCTTTCGACGTACTGGCCCTATAAACGAAAATTCCTCCCGTGAGAGAACAGCAGCCATCTTGCTTTGATCGAATGAGGAGACTCTATGCGTACCGTCGCGTCCATCGCGATCGTACTGCTCTGCCACGAGCCACGCAATGGTTCAGCTAGCGTAGGAGACGCTCCATCGTCGACACGTCACAAGTATCGTACCGTCAAATACGCCGTGGCGCCGCGGCTGTGGTCCGCTGTCGGGGCGCAGACGAGCACGCCGTCGGCACTTCGCACGAGCACAAGCCGTACCTGTGCGTGTGTTCCCCACCCATTCGGTGCGTCAAGAGCCGATACACGCCCTCGGCATCACCACCAAAACTGAACAGACCTCGCCAAAAACCGTGCGGATCGGCGTGCGGGCCGGCATCGCGGAGACCCACTGCAGCGCGGCCGTGTCCCAGTACGCCAGGTCGCGCGCCCCGAGCACGGCGAGCGCTTCCTCCACGGCTGTCGGCATCAACAGCAGCACGCCACGGTGGTGAGAATAGCGCTTAGCCGCGTGAAATCGCTTCGAGAGTTCGGCACCTTCGCGCGTGTCCTCGCGCATCGACGCCGTCGCCGCCATCGCGAACCAGAGCAGAGACCGACAGGATCGTTCATGAAAGGACGCCGTGCCTCCGCCCTCCTCCCGCGATTGAGTGACTGTGTCGACGTGGGTTCAGGATGTGGGGCAGGTTGACACTGATCGCATTCTAAACAGCACAATTGAGATGCAAATAGAAATGACAGCAGACACCGGCGTCACGCGACCAGCGCGTCGTCGCGCTTCGTCGCGACGGCGCACGCGAACCGCGGGGTCTTAATGGCGCACACCGGCCGTAACACGATGCTCCACTGGTTCGTGACCTCGGCGAACGCCGGGAAGTGAAGGTCCTCCCAACGCCCCGAGACGCGACCGCGCTCGCCCACGACGAGGTTTCCGAGCTTGCCTGCCAAATCGCCTTGCTCGCACACCCGTGGATCGTCGCGGTACCGCGACGGCGCGCACTCGGATTGCTTTCCACCTCCATCACAGCGTGTTGTCCCGATGAACTGTGAGCGCGACCCGCACCCGTGGTCCGGATCGTACTGCCCGCCGGTCTCACGGCGCGAGCAGTCATCCAGCGACGCCGACGAGTGGCTCGATTGCCACTTGGTGTGCAAGGTCCACGCGTACTGCGCCACGTCGCGCTGGCAGCCCAGTCGCGCGAGCACGCGCTCCCTGACGCGCGACACGTCGAGCTCGGCGACAACGACCGCGCGGTTCGGGTGGCGCGACGTAGGCACGTACCGCACGCGGATGAAGCCGCTTACGCCGGCCGTGTATTGCGAATGATAGCGGAAGGTGAGCACCTGCGCATTGCTGCGATTAGCGAGTAGCGCGGCGATCGCTGCCGCAAGTACGAGCGAGCGCACGAACCACGAGAGTCCCGCCATTGCCGCGTGACGGAGGAAATCCGCGAGTGAAGTGAGCGGAGCTCTTTGGATCCTGAGATCGTACGTGCGAGAATACTGCGCGGTACGTTTTTTTTTTTTTTCTGCTCGAGTCCCAAGAAAGATCCGACGACGAGCTACTCGTCGATTTCAGTGTTGCTGCGTCACAAGAATAGCCGTCCAGAGAAGCCTCGCGACCCAATTTTCTCGGCTGTGATGAGTCGACGGACGACGCTCACTTGTCGTCTTGCTATTACTGTATACAACAACACGCTCAACCAACGATGCACAGGGTGCTGCGCCGCTGGAACCAGGCCATCAATGCCGTGTCCACGCTGCTCACCGTGATCACGGGCCTCCGTGAGAACGCCGTGGTGCTGCTCATCGTCGGCCGCTTCGCAGACGTGCGCTCGCGGCTGCGACACGGGCGTATCAGCTACGGCGTCGCGCGGTTGGACGCACAGGCGCGTGGCTCGCTGCCCGACCTCGCAGTCGTCGCCGACACCTACGACTTCCACCGCGCGCCGACACGCACACCGGGCAACCTGGGCGAGGACCGCAGCGTGTGCCTGCGCATCAGTTCGATGACCGCGAGCTCGCTCGCCCTCCACTTTGACGACGTGTTTGGTCGCAACGCGCGCCGCGAGCAGCTCTTCCTCTTCAGTATCTCGGCGCCACATTGCGACGTGGTGAACGTGGACCCAGGGTGGCTCCGGGAGCAGTGCATCGGCGCACTCTTCGGCGGCAACGAGACAGCCTGCCACGCGCACATCCTCACCAGCTTTGCCTCACTGCCGCGCGCGGCCCTGGCGAGCGTGCCCGATGAGTTTGGCGTCGCCGGCGCGCCGTTTCTGCGGTGCAAAGAGAGATCCTGGCAGCGGTTTCGATACGGCACGGACTTGCTCGTGCTGCAGTCGTTCTGGGGCGGCGGCAGCTACCACGTCGAGATCCAGAGCAGCGCGTGCTGGGCGCGGCCCGTGGCGGCGCTGGACGCGCTCGTCGACGGCAGTCGCGTCACGCTTTTCCAGGCGCAGTCTGAGGACCAGGAGGCGGCCGTTGTGATGGCCGTGCCGCCGCTCCACGTTGTGTTGCGGGGCGTCGAGGCCGCGTACGCCGTGATCACACTCGCTATGGTCGTGCGCGGCATGCGCGCATTGTTCACGCGACGCGACCGCGCCGTGGCGTACGTGCCCCGGCGACACCGCAATCGCTCAGAACCGAGCAAGACTGCCACGACGGTGCGCCTCCTGACCGGTGGCAGCAGCGGCGGCGGCGCGCCCGTGGGCTCGGACCTCTGGATGAACCACTGGAGCTACATCTGGATCAGCGTCCTGGACAGCGTCGTGCACGTGCGCACGCTCTACGTCGTGCTCGAGATGGGCACGTGGATGCTGACCAAGCAGGTCTCGCTTGAGAACTTCCTCTTCGTGTGCTCGGCGCTGACGCGGCTCACGTGGCTCACTTGCCTCGCGCACACGCTGGTCGCGCAGCTCGCGGTCGCGTGCGTCCATATAGCGGAGACCGTCGCCGGTTGCACTGTCCGTGGTGGCGCCAAAGTGGCCCGAGTGTGCGCGGCGCTGCGCTGGTACGTGCGCGCGGCGGCACTGCTGTGCAACTTCAAGCTGTACTCGGTGCTGCTCGTGGTGCAGCTGTACGCGCTGCTGCGGCTCACGGGCTCGACCACGGTCTCGCGCCATGACGCCATGCCCTTCAAGCGCCCCGTGCTGGGCGGCACCGCCGAGATCGAGCCGCTGTGGCGCAGCGAGATCGTGTGCGACCTCGCGGCGGCGATCACGCTACAGCTGCTCGCGGGCCACGCGTTCGCGGCGCTGCTGCTACTCTCGCGGCTGCGGCACGCCCTCGCCAACTCGCTGCTCGCGGTGCTCCAGCGTCGGTATGTGTTCGTGGGCTGGGACGTGTTTGTCGCGATGAGCGCGCTGGGCGTAGAACCGCTGCCGGTGGCCCACCGCGCACACACGGCTCGCTGCTCGCTCGCAGCGCTCGTGAGGCAGCTTGAGGCGTCAGGGCCACGCGTATGTGCGCGGCTCGCTGGCGACGACGCGTTCAAGGCCGCCACCTTTGATGGCAGTGACGGTGGTAGTGACAGCGACTATGGCAGCAGTCTCGACGTTGATCCCGTCAACCACGCCATGACTGCCAGTGGCAGTTGCCACTCAACGTCCTGTGCCACGCGCGTGGTGCGCGTGCGGCCCGTGGTCGCTGCATGGCCGTCGCCTAACAATGATGGGAACAGCGTCGCTATCTCGAGGCCCGTGCGACGGCGAGCAGGGCGCCCCGAGGCCATTGCAGCCCACACGCGTGTGCTGGCCGCCCACGCCGCCTCGCGCTGGGGCCCACTCGTGCTGCTGGAGGAACGCGCCGTCGACCGGGACGAACACGGCGACGGTAACGATGGCGCTGAACGTGCCGATGTCTCGGCGCTCTCGTCGTTCTCCCGCGCCGAGCTGCGCGCGCTGGTCGCCGGCACGTTAAAGCTCACGCTCGCGTAGCTTGCTTCCTCGACGGCCCGCCAGTTTCATGTCATCGAGTCGTGGTGAAACGCCGATGTGAACAGCAGGCGTCAAGCGGCGCTTTGCGGGGCACGGGGCGACGCTTTGGATCCCGGTCCCGCCACTGCCACTCACTGGTCTTTCTCCCTCCCTCACACAGATACACACACACCTGCCACGGTGACAGCTTTAACAGCGGACGCAAGAAGCTGCCTCGGCGTACACAGTGTCTCGGGCCCTCGCCTCATTCTCTGGATTTCGGATCGCCGGCGGTGCGCGCGCGCACCTAATGGATGGCCACTAGCCCCCGCGACTCGCTCCCCGGACAGATCGACGACGACGCCGAGGCGTTCCCGCT
>JAMFLL010001071.1:0-20524 GCA_027475725.1 Pythium rhizo-oryzae | reverse complement strand
CGTCGCGGATCGCGACCGACGCGATGCGTGCGAGTGCGGCGAGCACGCGCGTTTGCTGGGTCTGGCTCTTGGGGGACAGCGTCTTGTCGGTGCGCAGCGAGCGGAGCGGCCTGGCCGTCGTGTGTGGCTGCGGCTCGGACGAGGCCGAGGAGGAGGCAGACACTGGAGCGTCCATCGGTGGTGTTTGAAGATGGGAGGTGTGGAGAGGAAGGGAAATTGATGAGTGAGGCAATCGCTAGAACCCGGAAGGACGATGTCGGGGACAGGAAAACCGAGAAGGCCTGAAGTGCTCGTCGCTCATCGAGGAAACCACGAAAGCCCATCGGAGCATAGCTAGCGCGGCGCTGAGCGCTTTGGGCAAGGCGTGTGTTTAATACACGCGTGTTCATGGTAGATCAGGGCCACCGTGATCGCCCCCGAGTCGTTTCGTTGTGGAAGATGAACCTACTGTTTCAACGGTATCTCCTCGTTGCCTTCAGCCCAGATGATGAGACGAGCGCCGCTTGTCTCGCTGATTGGCGCTCGCCGTGGCTGCTTGGCACTGCGGTCATCCAAGTCGCGCAGAACGGAATGATGGCGCACTGATCTCTTCAGTTTCAGTTGTGAACATCACTCACCGAAAGCTGCCGTCAAATCACGTGTTGAGACGAGCGGCTCGCTAGCAGATTTGATTGGACGTAATTGGGGGCTAGCTGTGGAAACCGTCTTCCGGTCGTCTCATCTGCGGACGCTGGCAGAGGTTGCCTCACGTTGAAGTGGCTGCTGCCGTCAGCCACACCGCTGAGACGGCCGCTGTTACACCCGAGACACGGTTTGGCCAAACAACCCCAGCGGAAGTACATCTGCACAGAACGGAGGAATGCTCCATCCTGGATTAACAAAGACAACTGGAAGTTGTCGGTGTTTAGGCCTGCACCTCCAATCGATGAAGCCCCCACACTCAGCCACAGGGCAGCCGCCACGGTCGCCCTGCCATCGTCGAAAGCAGCGAGCAGCACATTCCTCCTTTTGCTACGCGACGCCACCTGCTCCACACTCTCCGTCTCTCAAGCCTGCTTGTCATGAGCTGGCTCGTCGACCTCTTCCGCGTGCTCTCGTCGTGCGGCTCCACTGTCATGATCCTTAGTCTCGTGCCGGCGGTCTATGGCATCCACAAGGCGCGCAACGTAGGCCACATGCCCATCACACCGCTCGCCACGATGCTCGTCAACTGCCATCTCTGGTACGTCCACAAGGCCACTTGAGCAAACAAACGCCAACTGCTAACACAGTCCTCCTTCCCTCCGTCTTCTAGGATGCTCTACGGTCTGCTAGACCGTAACTGGGCGCCGCTGTTCGCGTGCTTTTCATTTGGCGACGTGGTTGCGGTCGTGTACCTTACGGTGTACTACCGCTATACGAAAGAACGCGCATACGCTCACAAGGTCTTCGCTGCCTGCGCTATCGTGATCGCGGCCGCCACGGCGTACGTGGTCCTGGGCGAGCTGGGCCTCACTGGCCAGTCGCATGATGCTGTGATCGCAACGATGGGCTACGTCGGAATCGTAGCCGCGTTCTTGCTGTACGGCTCGCCGTTCGAGAAGATCGCGCTCGTGTTCAAGACGCGCTGCGGCGTGTTCATCCCGATTGTCATGGTCTCGGTCGGTGCGGTAAACAGCGCGGTCTGGGTTGTCTACAGCCTGCTCGCCAAGGACTGGTTCCTCTTCGGACCCAACATGTTCACGCTCGTGATGGGGCTCGCGCAAATTGCGCTTTACCTGGCATTCAACCCGCGTTCGCACCCGCTCTCGGCCGAGTACAACGTCGACAGCCTCCACGCTAAGGACCTCGAAATGGGCAAAGACACCGGCGTGGCAAGCGCGTACGCACCCATCCAGTCGCCGCTCGAGCCGCTTCATTAGACGAGCGCCGATAGATATCGTGTGCGTACAACACCACTGCTCGTTGAAAACGCTATTTCCGCTCAGTGACTTGCTCCCGTCACATGAGTGCCTGCGACTGTTGATGATCTATTCGATGAAATGCGATATGGCTACATCTCATATTACTCTGTAGCGAGACCTGTTTGAAACACCGTATTAGCGTGTTTTATACCTGCGCCTGAACACGTTTCTCCTGATTAGGCGCACGGAACGGAAGGGGCAATCGGGGGTCAGTGGTACAGCAAGAGATCTTCAACCGCCATGGCCACGTCGGTCTCAGTTCCCAACTTTCCGATCCCCTAGCACCGCCAGCACACGCACCGCGATGACGTGGCTCGTCGAGCTCTTCCGCGTGCTCACGGCCTGCACGTCGCTGACGATGATGCTGAGCCCGTCGGTCGTGATCTACCAGGTGCTCAAGACCCGCGACACGGGCGTGACCTCCATCTACCCCATGGTCGCCACACTCGGCAACACCCACGCATGGTACGCACCCTTGTATTCCTCCTCTTCGTACTCCAACCTTCTGCTCACACCCCTCTCTGTCTGCACGTTGTAGGATGATGTGGGGGTACATGGCCGAGAACTATTTCCCCATCTTCTCCACCTACGTCGTCGGGGAGCTCGCGCTGCTGTCGTTCCTCGCGATCTACTACAGGTTCACGCCTGAGAAGGCGTACGCGCACAAGTGCTTCCTGTACTTTGGGCTCGCGATCGCCGCAGCGTCGGTGTACGCCGTGCTCGGCGGACTCGGGTACACGGGCCAGACGCGCCACGAGGTGAGCAACGTGCTCGGGTACATCGGCATCGCCGGCGCGCTGGCTATGTACACGTCGCCGTTCGAGAAGCTGCGCCTCGTGCTGCGCCACCGCTCGGGCGTGTTCATCCCGATCCACATGACCTTCGCCGGCGCCGTCAACAACGCCACGTTCATGACCTACTGCTACCTCACCAAGACCTGGATCCTCTTCGTGCCCAACTCGTTCTTCCTCTGCATGGCCGTCGTCCAGGCGACGCTCTACTTCGCGTACCACCCGTCCACGCACCCGTACGAGGCGCCAGCGTTGCTCCCGCAACACCACGACGCCCCGTGCCGCCCCCAGGACCCCGAGGCGCCGCTGGCAACGCCACACAAGCGCGAACGCGACTCCCTTCACCACCACCACGGCGGCAGCGAGGCATTCGTCGCGCTGCGCTCGCCGTCACTTGCGCCCCTGCAACACCAGCACCATGTCACTATCCAAATGTAACCCCAAACCGTAACCTCATACAGTATCACAGAAACCCCGTGTGAGTGCCATCGGAGCCCGTCGCGTCTCTGTGCGGTCTGACGGCACAGCGCCTGCCTTCTCATCCACCGGATGAGACGGCTGTGATTGGCTGAAACTCAGCGCTTCCGTCTCACCACCGCGCTTAGACGAGCAGCTCCGTCGTCTCTTTCTGTCTCTCGCTTCAGTCTCCGCAGAGCGCTTTCAGCCCCAAGCCGCAGGATGGCGACCATGGTCCAGACGACCACGACCACGACCGCCATCACGCCCGCCGCCGCCGCGGCGCCGCGCGCCAACAAGCCCAAGCGCCCGCCGACCTACAACTCGAACAAGGCCCGCCAGGAGCGCCGCGAGGAGATCTTGCTGCTGCGCCGCACGGTCGTGGACCTCGAGCACGAGCTCGAGCACGCGCAGAGCAAGCGCGCGCGCCTGAGCGACGCGACCGCGCAGCGCGCCGCACGGCCGCACGAGCCGCCGGCGCCCGGGCGCGGCGCCTGGGTCTGGGAGGAGATCGCGGGCCACCAGTGGCGCGAGCGCCGCCGCGCCGAGCGCGAGAACGCGCAGCTCAAGGCCGTGCTCGAGGCGCAGATCAAGATCGCCAAGTCGCTCGAGCAGATCCTCAACAAGCGCTTTGCCATGCGGGTGCGTATGAGGACGCCTATTTTGTGGGCTTTGTGTGGTTGTCTCACGTGTGTATGGGGTCATCTTTATAAGAGCATGGACGGCTACGTGTCGGACAAGCGGCGGCGCATCTTCGCGAGCTCGTCGGAGCACTCGGACCACTCCATTTTCGAGGAGCTGTTACTACGTGTGGAAGGCTGCTACCTCGAGGTCGAGCGCCTGTTCGACGGATTGGGCATCGGCGGCCTTGAGGCGTCGCACCGCGACGCGCGCATGCGCCGCGGAGAGAACGGCGTGTACCTCGAAGTGTTCGCCAACAACGTGCTGCCGTTTGAGATGCACACGACGGGCAAGGCTGCGTGGGAGTACTTCGCGAGCTACAACCAGCTGCCTTTCCGGCAGTACTATGAGCGCGTCCGCGAGGTGCGTGTCAGCGTTGTGATATCTCGCTTGCTCGTTGATCCGGGGATCCTCACTTTGCTTTTGATGCGTGTGAATTAGGAAAACATGCTGACGCACGACACGATCGTCGAGAGCCTCGGGCTCGAGCTCTTCGCCAACAACATTAAGGCGCTTTTCCGGCTCAAGCAAGTGCTGCGGCGCTACGAGGAGCGGGACCGCATCGTCATCGTCTGGACGTCGATCATCGACCCGTACGAGTTTGACGGCAAGCCGTTCTCGGGTTACTACTTCCGCGAGAACGGCTACCTTTTGGTCAAGAAGACCACGACCTGTGACCCGACGGACCACTGCGTGCTCAAGACTTGCTACGTGATCACGCCCGAGTTCAGCAGCGGCAGCACGCTCGACGAGGACGACGAGATCGTCGCCGAGCTCACGGACTTTGCGCTGACGGGCGCGGACGCCAGTGTCGCGACGGCTCACCAAGTGATCGAGAACATGCTGCTTGCTAACAGCTTTGGTGCGGGCGCACGGTCTCCCCCCGGGTCCGCCACGTCACATACGACGTCAACGCCCGACGAGCACCGGCAATGGCGAGAGCCGACGCGAACATATTATTGAGAAGACTTGGATTGGTATGACGAACGTGTATGAACTGAACATTTGGGTTGCGGACTCGTTGATGCTTGCTCCGTTGGCCTCGTCAATGGCTCTCTCTGTCATCATCCAACGTGTTTGATCTATTGCCGTAGAGAGCCTTCTCGAGATGACCAAAGTCGCGTGTACTGCTTTCCACTGGTCGCGCTCTTCCAACACACATGATCAAAAGCGTGAGTGGAGGTCGGTGCCCAGCCATGTCATCCGTCCGGGTCGGCTTCGCCAGTAACCAGGATTACGCGCGACTGGAACCGTATCACACACGCCTGGATGCATTGTCAGAGCTAGGAACCAGCCCAGAGGTCTCGGGGCAGTTTCTACCACATGCACACTGTCACAGTCAAGTACAACCGTGCGCCATCCCATCAGTGATGCGATGGCGGATTGCACATGGCCGGGGCGTGTTTACTACTCTTCGTGATTGGCTGAAACACGGAACATTCTGGATTCTAGCCAACCAAATGCACCCATCCCATCCGCCGATGGGATGTCGTCTAGCGTGGTCGGTATTGTCGCTTGGTTACCACCGATACGGCCGGCCTCATTCCTCAACTGCCTTGGTCCGACCCAAACCACTTCACTCCAACATGTCGCCCAACGATTATATCATGGTGGGCTTCGTGGCACTGGCTCTGGTGATGAGCTTCATGTGTCGGTGGCAGCGCATGAGAGAGCAGCGCGAGTGGGCACAGTTCCACGCTCCACTGAGCGGCGAGTACGTGTCGCCTGTCTGACGTGTTACTCTTCAAAGTGAGGCGGTGACACTGACCACATTCTGCCGTTTGGCCCGCCTGGGACTATAGTGCGCCGGATCTCCAGATCGATATCGCCCTCCAGTACGTTTCTTACGATCGCCGCGACAAGGATGGATCGACTATTGCTCACTATATCTACTCGTCCACTTACAGCGAGGCCAAAGTGGCGACTGCTGCCTGCCAAGTGTGCGGATTCCAGAACTTCAGCAACAGAATCTTCTGCGCAATGTGCCGCGCATGTCTTAACGAGCCCAAGCGCCCAACGTCTGGGTACTCGGACGGCGGACCGCCCTTGAAAAGGTAAAGTTCCAGAGGGTCATTGACGGGTTAGAAGAGTTAAGAGGAGCCTAACGGCTTCGTGCTATTCAACAGACCCACACAGGAATGGACACGCCAGGTGGATGCCAACGGACGCCTCTACTGGCAACGCAACGACGACCACGTATCTGGCTGGCCCCGCTACGTTGTCCGTTTCGAACACCCACCGTTGCCACCACCGGGAAATACGGAACCGGAAACACATTGCCCTATTACAGAAGCCGCTGCTGCGAAGCTGGTTCTCGAAGACGCGTCCACATCAGACCCGGCGGCGGCGTTCTCCAAGGCATGGCGCGAGACTAGTTCGACCTCTGAGCAGCCAGCGAAGCAGCTAGTGGACGCTCGGCAGCAGTCGTTCCCGGCTCGAATGGCAGCGTTTGCAGTCCAAGCAAGCGCACAAGGATGCGAGGATGCCATGGCGGTGCCCACGGAAATCCAACTCCAACGAGCCTCCGTGCTCACGGAATCTTTGGACGCGCTCGCTCGTCTTTCGCCGTCTCAGGCGCGCGCAACCATGCGGATCGGGTTCGTGGGGGAGCCCGGGATCGATGCCGGCGGCGTCTACCGCGAGTGGGTCTCGCTCGTGGCCGAGCAGCTCCCTCGCTCGGACGCCGGCGTCTTCACTTGCGTCGACACCCAGAACCAACTCTTCTACCTGAACGCGCACTCGGCAGAAGGACTGGGCGAGCGCCACCTCCTGCATATCCGCGCGGCGGGGCGGTTTGTCGGGCGGGCGCTGCGCGACGGCCACTGTCTTGGTTTCCATTTTGCGCCGCCGCTGCTCAAGCTCCTGCTCGGCGAGCCCGTGGGGGTTCCAGACCTCGCGGACTTTGATCGGGAGCTGCACCACCATCTCCAGTGGCTTGGCGAGAATGACAACGTGGAGGAGCTGTCGCTAGACTTCACCGTCTGCGAGCGCCTTCCAAGCGGCACCACACGCACCGTGGAGCTCGTAGCGTGCGGCCACGACATCACGGTCACGGACGCGAACAAGCGCGACTACATCAACGCCGTCGCGCTGTACCACCTTGTGCATAGTGTATCCACACAACTTGACGCATTTCTAAGCGGCGTTCACGATGTTGTGGCGCCTGAAGCACTCGCGTTGTTTGCAGACGTGCGCGAACTTGACTACGTGCTCAGCGGTGAGGACGACGAGCACGCCGCGATCGACGTGGACGACTGGGAGCGCAACACGCGGTACACGCAGGACCTGTGGCATCACCCCACGCGTCGGTGGTTCTGGGAGATCGTGCGCGAGATGCCGCCGCGCTACCAGCGGCGGCTACTTCAGTTCGCGACGGGTGCGACGCGCGCGCCGCTCGCGGGCTTCCGCGCACTCACAAGCTATGACGGCCGCGTCGCGCCGTTCACGCTGGTCGGGCGGCCGCTCGCGGACGAAGGATTTGTGCGCAGTCACGCGTGTTTCAACCGGCTCGACGTCCCGCTGTACGTGAACCGGAACCACCTCCGGCGCGGCCTCTACGCGCTGCTCGAGACCGACGTGCTCGGGTTCTCCATGGCCTAGGAGGAATAGTAATTAACTCCCATCAATACCCTTTTGTGCACATTAGCCTGAACTAGCCTGGCTACGGTGTCCTTATCGGAGACTGTCCGTGAAAGCCATCCAGCCACAAAAGCAGGATGAACGCGAGCGACGACGACGACGCGGCCGCGACGCAGCGCCTGCTGGACGAGCTCGCGCGGCTCGACGGCCTTGCGAACGACGAGCCACCGGCGTTTCTCGCGCCCTCGGCGGACCACCACGCCCCCGCCTCTGCCATGGACGAGGTCGACGACGTGGACTTGCTGCTCGCAGATCTGCTCCCGCGGTCTCCCACGACGGCCCAGTTCTTCACGTTCTTCGCGGCCGAAGGCGGCGGCGAGAACAGCACGGCGCAAGTAGATGAAGAGCCGCTCCTCGACCTCGACGCGGATCTTGACCTGCTGGCCGACGGAGACCTGGGCGCCGTACCGGTACCGTCCGAGCAGCCGACCACTGCGCTCACGCCGCTCAAGACCAAGCCGACGGCGACGAGGAAGAGGGCGCCGCGCCGGTCAGCTGGTTACGATTCGAACCGCGCGCGCAACGAGCGGCGCCACGAGCTCGCGTACCTACGACGCAAGGTCGCAGACATGGAGGGCGAGCTGGCGCGCGCGCAGTCGACGGCATTGATCACACAGTCGGGCGGCGCCAGTCGTTTGACCAACCGCCACGCGGCGCGCTCGGGTGGCGGCGGCATCTGGGAGCAGATCGCCAGCCGCCAGCGCGATGAGCGGCACCGCGCCGAGCGCGAGAACGTGCGCCTGCGCGCGACGCTCGAGCTGCAGCTCAAAGTCGCGCGCAGCCTCGAGCTGATCCTGAACAAGCCGGCGCTGACCAAGAGCCTGGACGAGATCGCGCGGAGCGGCGCGGTCGTGCCAAGCCGCACGGTGGTTACCGAGTCCTCGTCCATGGATGAGGCCGATCGCGCGCTGCTGCGCAAGCTGCTGGAGCACGTGGAGCAGATCTACGCGCAGACGGACGCGCTCGTGCGCGACGGTGCGGCACCCGCGAGCGCCGGAATCCGCACGGCCTCGAGCGGCTCGCTCGCCGAGATCTTCGTGACCGACCTCATGCCGTTCGCGCTCGAGACCGCGAGCAAGGCCGCGTGGGCTTACTTCTCCTACACGAAGAATTACCTGCCTGTCCCCTCGCGCACGTATTATGAGCGTCACGACGTGGTGCGTTTGACCCCTCTGTTGAGGACGTGAACGGTCTCGAGTATTCATGTTGTCTCTTTGGATTCTGTTGTAGGAAAACGTCTCCATTGAGGACACGGTGCTCGAGAGCAGTAGCATGGAGCGAGCAGCAAACGGCCTCACGGCCATCGTCAAGATCAAGCAAGTGCTGCGGCGATATGTCGAACGCGACCGCGTCGTGATCGCCTGGAGCGCCGTCTCGCAGTCGGTGGAGATCAACGGCCAGCCGTTCACGAGCTGCGACCTGCGCGAGTGGGGCTGCATGGTGCTGCGTCCCGCGAACGCCACCGAGCGACGAGCCCTCGAAGGCGGTGGCATCGGCGACGCGCTGGCACCACTCACTGTGCTGCGGTCCTGCTACTTCATCGCTCCAGAGTTCCGAGACGGCCGGGACTTTGTCGCGACGCAGGACGACATCGGACGGCTGACCGAGTGCGTGCTGGCGTTCACCACGGCGCGTATGTCCACGTGGCGCCAGCGGATCGAGAACATCCTGCTGGACGAGCAGCTCGCGGCCTCGCGGTAGCCCGAGGGGGCTTTACGTGGTTACAACGCCTCGACCTGGACGTCTTGTGTTGCCGGTGTCGATGCATTGGATCTCTCGACCGCGAGCTTTGCCTGCTCCACCCAGTTTGTGCGAACGTACGCGTGGTAGAAGCCGATCGAGGCCGTCAAGAGGTACCCAGCGATCAGCCCGCCCCAGATACCGAGCAGCGACTTGTGGTCGGGCGCGATGCCCAGGATGTACGCCGTGGGCACGCCCACGCACCACGCCCCGACCAGGAACGCGGCCATGATGGGGACCATGCGTGCTTGCGACTCGAGCACGAGCTGTCGGCACGATCATCCAAGAACCAGAACGTGAGACCTCAGAGACTTCAGAGAACACGCGAACAAGACTATGGATACTCACGCAGGAGTACGAGAAGAAGCGGAAGCACGCGTAGCCCGCGGCCGCGAATACGAGCACGTGCCGGATGTTGTCGACGACGGCCGGGTCGCTGGAGAAGAATTGGGCGATGGGCGACCGAAACACCAGCATCGCGCTAGATGCTGAGACTTGAAGCACGCCGAGACACTTGGCGGAAACGACCGCGACAGCGCGTGCCGCCGACGGCTCGTTCTCACCCAAGTGCCTGCCGATCAGCGCGACCGCGGCGTCCACGAGCCCGTAGACGGGGCTGGTCAAGAAGAAGACCAGCTCCATCATGGACATATGCGTGGCGAGCTGCACTTGATCGATGGAGGCCGCGAAGAGCGCCATCGTCTGGAGTTGCGCGTTCTCGAAGAGATTGCCCGCCGCCAACGGCACGCCTGCGGCCAATAGGCGGCGCAGCGCGCGTCGATCGAACGTCTTGCGAGTCCAGCGCCAGCGCCACGGTGGCGGCGGTGATCGCCCGAGTTGAGTTCCATGTACACCAGCAGTCCGAGAAACCGCAGCCATTGGGCGATTACAGTGCCGACGGGGCAGCCGATGAACCCGAGCGCCGGTACGCCCAAGCCGCCGTGCGTGAGCGTCGTCACCAGCAGCACGGTGGCGGCGACGGCGGCGCAGTTGACCACGGCCGTGGGCACCACGATCTGCTTCGACTGATAGAGCATGGCGAGCGACTGGAACATGGTGCGCGGCCAGAGCCCGGCGATCCAGACGCGCGCGTACACGCGCGACAAGTGCGCGACGCTCGATTCTACACCCGCGAGCAGCAGCAGGTCGCCTACGTACCACCAGAGCAGCGCCATGGGCACGCACAGCGCCGTGAGCAGCGTCGCGGCCGCGCAGCCGATCTGCGTGACCAGTGTTGCGTTGCCCGCGCCGAACGCCTGCGCGCAGAGCGAGTTAGTCGCGACCACAAAGCTGTGGACGAGCACGAGCGTGGAGAAGTCCATGGACATTTGCGCGAACGCTACGGCCGCGAGCGCGTCGACGCTGAGGTGGCCCATCACGCTGAGCTGCGTCAGCGAGAAGGCGAAGAAGCAGAACGTGGAGACCGTCGCGGGCGCGACCCGAGGTCGTGAGCTGGCTCACGGCGGCTGGGGCCGTGGTGGCGTCCGCGGAGTGCGACGCGAGCGGCGCCATGCGTCGTGTCTGGATACTCGCGAGTGCGGTCTTCGTGTGCGGGAATCTCCCGCCGTGTGAGATGAGGATGAACCCCACAAGCGTGCTTTGCACCACTGCTGTGATTCTTGTGCCATGAATCACGAATGGGGAGAGAGGATGAGCCCCGACCTCTGAGACCGTATTATATGAATCACATCATAACGTTGGCGATAACGCATTCCGAATCATGAAACGAGCAGTTTGTAGCGCCCGCTGTCTCTTGAACGCTGTAGCTTGAGAGCTGGCCGCATCAGCGCGTTTAGATCCAAACGATCTCGACCGTGGGCGTTGCGGGCGTGAACGGACACCGAGTAGGTGTCTATAGTTTTTTGTACCGGGTCACATCCCCGGTCACAATAGAGAGTAGGCAAAGTTTGTGACTCAACTTAGACACACACCACCACACAATATAACCCCGAAACAGTGCCCTCTTCTATTTGATCAAGTGTCTTGTCACTATGAGTTGAGTGGCTCACCTGTCACTGTAATGAAACAAGTTCGGCCTGGTTATTTCGAGGTAAAACATGGTCGAAGTCGGTCACAACCCATCTGAAAGTTGGTGGTGCACGTTGGTAAAATGCGGTAAAACGAGGTAGACAAACGTAAATCGCGGTAACCCAAGGTAAAATGAAGTAAATTTGAGGTAAAAACAGGCAAATATGGGTAAAATTGGGTAACCTAACCCTATGAAGACACCTCGGGTGTCTGTAGTGTTTAGGGGAATTTTCCATACAAAGCTGAGTGAAAACCTGGGTGTCCGTCGTGACCAAGGGTCACACTGGTCACGACCCGCCCATTGACACCGAGGAGCGGCGATGGCCATGTGACCGCTACCGAATTAACTCGTGTCAATACTTTCGAGGAGCTCCGATAGCGACCTACACTCCTCCAAAACTAAGCTAATCATGTGGTCCACATCGGGAAGATGCTAATTCGAGAAGCTTGCCGGCCGGCGACGAATCACGTGTGTCGGGCCTGGCCCTTGAAACATGCGGCGAGAGACGCCACCTTCCGACTGATGACCATCACTCGCAGCGACCTGCGCGCCCACGCCAGCGCCCGCCGACACTAATCGCAACGCAACCGAACGCACGCACGCGCCAGGCGACTCGGCGTCCGCCTGCCTGTCGCGGCGGCCACAATCTCACTCCGGCCACAGTCTCACTTATCGAAACACCAACCACATCGGAAGCCGCATGGACGCGTCCGCGCTGCCGCCGCCGCCGCCGCTGGACGACGACGCGCTCGAGTTCCTCCAGGATCTGGTGGCCGACGACGACGACAATGACGACACCGCCGCGCACCACGACGGCGGCTCGGCCGTCTCGCTGCTGCTGCTGCCAAGCCAGCATCCGCACCAGCACCAGGCGGCCTCAGCACCGCTCGGCGGCGTCGACGACGCGCTCGCGCTCTCGCCGCTCGACTTTTTCCCGCTGAGCGACGACGAGTCGGCGTCCTCGGCGTCCAGCGGCGCGACGCCCGGCCACATGGCTACCAAGGCCACCGCTACCGCGACGAATGCCTCGACGACGACGACGCTCAAGGCCAAGCGCAAGAAGCCGAACCGGTCGCCCAACTACGATCCGAACCGCGCGCGCAACATGCGCCGCCACGAGCTCATTTACCTGCGCGAAAAAGTCGCCGAGATGGAGCAGGAGCTCGCGCGGCTCCGCGACCCCACGGTGCTGCAGCTCACGGCGCCAAGCGCGCCGCTGGATGCACTCACCACCGTGCCAGCGCGACTCCCGCTCGTCCCGGTTGGCGGGGTTGGGTCTTTTGGCGGCGCATTGGAGGCCGCTTCGTCGCAATTACAAACACGTGCACCTGGCGAGGCCGTGTGGGAGCGCATCGCCGCGCGCCAGCTGAGCGAGCGCCAGCGCGCTGAACGTGAGAACGAGCGGCTCAAGATTGTGCTGGAGACGCAGCTTAAGATCGCCAAGTCGCTCGAGCACCTGCTCCACAAACGCACGACCATGCAGGTGCGTGTGCCTCCACTTAAGCGGTCTTCCTTTATGTTCCTCCCCACAGTCTCCCATCCCGTGGTATGTGTAGGGCTTTGACGCGTGCGGGCTCGGGCGCCAGCGTCGCGTATTTGCGTGCGCACCGAGCGCGTCGGATGCCGAAAACTTCCAGAGCCTGCTCGAGCAGGTCCACGCGTGCTACCTGGACGCGGACAAGCATTTTGAGAACTTTGGCATCGGCGCCTCGGAGGCCTCGTGCCGCGACGCGCGCATCCGTGACGGCCTCAACCCCGTGGCGGGCGACAGCGGCGGACTCCACATGGAGATCTTTGCCAACGACGTGATGCCGTTCCCCGTGCACGCTGCGGGCAAGGCCGCGTGGCACTACTTTTCGCACTACAAGAACCACCTCCCCCACCGTCTGTACTACGAGCGCTTGAGCGAGGTACAGATTGTATCTACCGTTTTCGTCGCGATTACATGAGACGCTGATGGTGTTTGGTGTTCTAGAACATGGGGCTCCCGGAGGACACGATCGTGGAGAACAGCGGGCTGGACCTCCAGGTGAACCACACCAAGGCCATCTTCAACCTCAAGCAGGTCATCCGCCGGTACGTCGAGCCCGACCGCGTGGTCATCTGTTACAGCGCGATCGCGCAGCCGGTCGAGTTCGCCAGCAAGCCCGTGTGGGGCTTTGACTTTCGCGAGTGGGGCTGCATGGTGCTCCGGAAACCCACGACGCTGGACGCGGACGGCTTCAGCGTGCTCAAGTCGTGCTACTTCATCACGCCGAGCTTCCACGGCAACGCCAATGCTGGCGCCTCGGACGGCGCCTCGGAGGACGGCAGCGAGGAGCGTGACGCGATCATCGGCGACCTCACCGAGTTTGTGCTCAGCAGCACGGCCGCGACCATGGGCGCGTGGCTCCAGATGATCGAGAACATTTTGGTGGTCGAGCAGGCTGGCGCCGCGCCTCCCCCGCGATGAGCTATGGGCTGCTGGACGCCTTAAGCAGTGAGAAGGGGCTCGCCGGTGACGAGGGGGAAAGACAGGTGGAACGTGCGGCGTCACGGTCGCGACGGCACCAGCAGCAGCAGAACGTGAGCGACCTCGCTGCGCCGAGCGATGTTGGAGCATTTGCCCGGCGCACCACCCCAGCAGACTCTCCCACGCTACGTGGCAGTAAATAGGAATCGTCTGCGAGAAGAACTAGACGCCGAGAGGCGAGGGGAGTGCAACCACCTCACCTCTAGTTGACACATATCCGCTGTATTCCACGGAAAAATATCAGCGCGATCGGGACTGACGTCATACTCGTGCGCAGCAGCTCGTTTGACAGGTGTCACCTGCGCGCTGTGGGTTGCACCCGCCTCCCATCTCGCCGGCACAATCCGCTTGCAGCTGTCGCAGCCAGAATACGCCGGCCACATCTCTCTCTGTCTGAGTATGTGGCTTGCTGACTTGAGGCTGCGAGGAAAAGATCTGCAGATGGGCGGCACCGAGCAAGATGAGCAAGGAAGACGGCACGTGTGTGTGCGTGCGGCGGTGCCCTCTCCGACTCATTCATCCAACACGGCTGGATGCGCGCGGACCTGCGTCGCCACGCGCCGTCATCGCTGTCTTCCAGCGCACTTTCGGATTCGCGTTTACCGGACCCAAGCACCTCCTTCCTGTACCTAGAAGTATGCTGACGTCGTGAGCGTCGTGGCGACCGCCACGGTCATCTTCATGGAGCTCGGGCCGGCGCCGGCGGTGCGCGAGATCCTCGCGAAGCGCGACACAGGGCTCACGCCACTCGTGCCGCTCGTGGCGCTCGGCACCAACGGCTGGATCTGGTACGTGGACCCCCACGGTCTCACTTGGCAGCTTAGACGCCCTGCGGTCTCACCAAGTACGTTTGCAGGACCATGTACGGGTACCTGGGCGACAACATCTTCCCCGTGGCGTTCAGTAACTTTGTCGGCGCCGTGCTTTCGGTCGTGTACACGGCCATCTTCTACCGCTTCACGCGCGAGCGCGCGTACGCCCACAAGGTCATCGGCTTCTTCGCAACGTTCGTGGCGCTCGCGACGCTGTACGCGTGGCTGGGGGTCCAGGGCGCCACACACCAGACGCGCGCGCAGGTACACGCCACGATGGGCGCGCTCGGCGTGCTCACCGTGTTCATGTTCTTCGCATCGCCGTTCGAGAATATCGCGCTCGTGTTCCGCCACAAGACCGGCGCGTACATTCCGATCCTGCTCGTCAGCATCGGCGCCGTCAACAGCGCCATGTGGAGCCTCTACGGCGCGCTCACGAGCGACTGGATCCTGTTCGCGCCCAACTTTGGCGCGCTGCTGCTCGGGCTCGCGCAGATCGCGCTCTACTTTGTGTTCCACCCGAGCAAGCAGCTCGGCGGCCTCGGCGTCACGGACCCGGCGAGCGCTGGCGTCGCCGTCAACGCCCCCGGCAAGCAGGCGTACGGCGCCATCAACGCGTGAGCTGCATCTAGACAGCCAGTCAACGGATGACAAAAATGCCACGGCACCAAGGAATCACTGCCCTCTTCCCCAAATACACATCTTTGGTTGGAATCGATGGTCTCAGATATCGGTTGCAGAGGTTGCGGATCTCAGATAGGTTAAGAACACGTCGATAAAGTTTCCCTACGCATGAGATGCTGCCAGTGGCGCCGTCGTGTGGCGTGGCGTGCCAACTTCAACGTGTCACGCGTTCACGGGGCAGCTGTTCAGATCCTTGACTGCTGCGGTGCGGCTGGGGCGCCTGTAATCATGGTGTTTTAAACCGCCCGGTTGACAGCAGCGACGTGGATACATTGCACAAACGCGGCTGATCGGATGGCACGAGCCGCCCAAGTCGCCAGCAGCCACGCTGGCGTAACCTACTCGATGAGACGGCATCGCGCGCGTCTACTGTACGAATATACCTCAACCTTGAAACGCCCCTCATGCCTTCCTGCCATGGCTCCGGCTAGCAACTGCCATCCCCCCACGCCACACGACCACCACTGGAGCCCGAGAGGCGGCACCCTTTCGAGCAGATTCACTCGCTCTTGCCATGGCAACTCGCACGCCTCGCCAGCGCCGCCAGTAGACAACTGCCTCGCTCCCGCACATATCAAGCCCTCGGTCACATCATGGCGTTCATCGTCGAGTTCTTCCGCGTGCTGGCCACGGTCATGAACGTCGTCATGTTCCTGAGCCCGATCCCGACCATGCGCGAGATCGTGCGCACCAAGTCCACGGGCCACATGCCCTTCGTGCCGCTCGCCGCCATGGTCTCGAACGCCCACATCTGGATGCTCTACGGCTGGCTCGCCGCCAACTGGGTCGCCATCTTCGCGTCCTGCGCCTTCGGCGTCGCCGCCGCGCTCGTGTACGTCGCCATCTACTACCGCTTCACGACCGAGCGCGCTTACGCGCTCAAGTTCATGCTGCTCTTCGCCGGCGTGATCACTGTCAACACGCTCTACGCCGTGCTGGGCGCGAGCGGCGTCACGGGCCAGAGCCACGAGGGCGTGCGGCAGGTCGTCGGGTACATCTCGATCGCGTCCTCTGTCGTCATGTACACGTCGCCGCTCGAGAAGATCCGCCAGGTCTTCCGCCACAAGTCGGCCGTGTTCATCCCGATCCAGATCGTCGTCGTGGGCGCTGTCAACTCGGCCGCGTGGGTCGTCTTCAGCCTGCTCGAGATCGACTGGCTCGTGTTCGCGCCCAACCTCTTCCTGCTCACGATCGGGCTCGTCCAGATCGCGCTCTACTGGGTCTTCCACCCGAGCAAGCACCCTCTGCCGGTGGATGTCGACAACGTGACGGTCGTCGTGGCGGCGCCCAAGGACGCTCTCCACTCACGGCGGCCGTCGGTCGCCTCGTTCGCGCTGTCGCCCAAGCGCGAGGACAAGGACGCCGGTGATGGCGCGTGCTTCGTGGCGCTGCGGTCGCCGCTCGCGCCGCTGCAGCAAGTTTAACCAAATGGAACACTAGAGACAGGTCGGCAGCGGCCCATCTAATAATTGACGCTAATCAATAAACGATACGAATACAAATCCGGTTCGACCACAGCCGTGATTCAGGAAGTTCCGCGCTGATTCCTTTGACTCCTACGGGCAACTCGGTCTGTCTGATGGACCTGGCCCACAGCAGCACAGCCTCGAGCGTTACCGCCCCCTGAAAAGGCCGTTTCTGGCGTCGACGTTAGTTTATTTGTGGTGGAGCGATTCCGCTAACTTTGTTCACTGAAGCGGCTGAGCCGATGCGTGACGCCATTGCCCTGAGATGCGGCAGGGTCCCCCTGTGGGTGGAGCTACCTCATCCGGACAGGCTATGTTTGGCTCAGAATTGATGGCGTGCATCAAGCGCGTCCAGCGCAGTCACTTCCAGAAACCCCACGTAGACGTCGGTTCGACATGAAAGCGTCCTCCCGATTCTTCTTTCTCGCCGCGTGCCTTGCTTCGGCGCACTCACAGGCCGCGACTGCGACTGCGACGGCCACGAAGCGGTATCTTGTCAGCGGGACTTTCACGCGCCAGTCGATATCCCCGGACGCCTGCCACACGCCCGACGCGTGTTCCTTCCAGTGCGGGGCGCAATATAACGTCCACGTCGACGGTGACCAGCTGATCGTGACGCCCATAAACAGCGTCCCAAGCGCAGTGTGCACGTGCCAAGTGATTACAGCGACGATTGCCGATAAAGACACGGCCACCGGTGGCGCCTTTGGCGGCTCCTTCCAGTTTAACGCGACCTCGACCGGCATTCGCGTCGACGCGACGATCAGTGGTGTGACCTGCAGCAGCTATTACACTGGAACCACCGTCTCCAAGACGTCGACGACTCTCAGAAAAGAGGGCGCGGGTTCGCTCGCCACGGCTCTCAACACAGTCGGGCACAAGTCGAGACTCATTGTTCCATTGTAATGAGGATCATAGGCAAGAGCAGCCTGTAGTAGTAACGACGCTTGCTGGTGCTGCATAAATACATCGCTGGGGCTCGTGGGAAGCCATAGGTTGTTGTCGGTGGTGCTCACGCGCTCCAACTCACCACGTCACGGCACAACCAGGGTTGGTCTTCGGGTCGCATCCACAGAGAAGCTTTCCATCACTACATTTCATTTGCCCCACCCAGCTCCACGGAGTGAAAGAGAGAATGAAGATCGGGCTTTCTTGTGTTTATGGAATGTTGGAAAAAGATAGAAGTAGGCAGAGGCACAGCCGATACACGGAGGCGGCGTTTCCAGTCGCTTAGTCTCATTCACCCGGCGTAGCTGAACGATACCATCGCCACGCCAAGCACGCTCGCCACGACTGTCGCCCACACGACGGCCTGCATATTAGTCGAGGCGCCGCTCTGCGAGCTCTTGGTCGCAACGTAGTGGCCGGGGCTGTATGAGCCGCGACACGTCACGCCGCTCACAGTCGCGTCGACGGTGATGCCGTCCGACGTTTTGGTCCACACGTACGAGGTCGAGTCGGCGGAGCCAGCTGCGGTGCCGTCGTCCCTCACCAACGCGAGCAGCGTGTAGCACGAGCACCCTGCCGAGGGGTTCGCGACCGCAGGTGTCGCCTTGAGTTTGTCGTCGCCGACCGACTCGACTGAATATCCGACCGAGCACATGTACGAGCACGACTGCGGGAGGTCGCACGCGGACGGGGAGACTGACTGGCGCACGTACTCCTTGGTGGGGAACGGGTTAGTGGGCTCGCCCTCAACATACTCAACTGTGCAGCTCGAGTCTTTGGAATCCCTCACGACCATTTTGCTGCTCACGCTCGAGTCGTACACGAACTCGGCGGTGCCGCCGTCGACAGCAACGGAGGCCGTGGTCGGGTTCTTGTACCCGGCCGTGATCTGGCTACACTCACACCCGTCGATACGAGACGGTGCCTTGAATGTGACATACTCACCGGCTGCTGTCACCCTGAGGCTGCGCGTGCAGCGGAAGCCACAATCGGTCGGGTCCCCGCACGCCGCGGACATGAACGTTCGTTTGAACGACTTGTCCATCCCGTTGTAGAAAGAGGTTGATGCGAACGTTCTACTCGGCGAATTCGTGGTGGTTACTGGCGTCTTCGTGGTGGGTGTGGGCCCTGGCGTAGACGATACGGCACATTCATCAACTGGTTCGAACTTATTCGTCTCCTCATCCATGTAGCCGACCCTGTTGCTCGACACGACGGCTGTGCGCTTGGTTCCGTCGACACAGGAGATGTCGTATCGTTGCGTGGCGGCGTCGAGCGTCCGGCAGCACGGCACGAAGCAGCCGAACGCAATCTTGAGGCGATAGGGGCAGTCGTAGTACGAGTTGTCGCAGTAGATGGCAACACGTACGTCTTGAGTGGTCTTGGCGGTCTTGCCGAAAGCGCTGGGCGCTTTGTAGTAGCACGAGCTAGCGGAGGGCGCGGGGGCGTCGGAAGCCCCATTAATCGATACGATGAGGCTGCTACCATCGATTGCGTAGACCTCAGCACTCTTTAGGTACACATGAGACCCCGGACCAATCTCGGACTGGCAGCTTTCTTCGTCTTCGCTGAGGCTCCAGTAATCCGTATCGCCGTTCTTGACAAGATCCGACGTCGGACATTGGGTGGAGCTACATGACCCCGAACACGCTCCGGCAGCGCCGGACGGCACTGAGATGCACACGAGAGCGCAGAGAAAAGCTGCACTTAAGAACCACTTCATAGCTGGCTTGGATAGGAGACGATGCCTGTCGGTGCCGTGGCAAGTCGGTTAGTGAACTGTCTGTGCATCGCTATCGGCATCGCTGCCGTCCGCCTCGGTATGAGTGGATGGATGCGAGAGACCATGAGCAGGCGCAAAACCGACGGATGATCGTTTCGCTCGGTTTGTAGCACTTGAAAGAAGACCGCGGTCATCAGCGGGCAACCGCAGCACGACTCCTTCTTTATGAGACGCACCGTCTTCACCACCGGTTGCTACCGGATGAGAATAATAACACCCGAAACGACGGCGACCTCTGGAGAGCACGGTGGTCCGAGTGTGCTGGAGCCAGTGGACAAGCGAAACCCTTCTGTGGCTAGCGACATTCGTAGGCCAAAACTCCATGCCTTGATGTACAACGCCTCCAAATACTCGAAACGGACGAAGGGCAGTAAGGATACACCAAGTGGCTGTGCGGGTGGGGATTTTACTGCTGGTCTTTTTCAACGGCAGAGAATGGGTCGTAACCGTTGGCACCGGACTGCTCCTTGCTTGCAATGGTCTGGGAGGTTACGGCCGCGAGGGCGATCGCTGTGTCTTTCGCGGTTCTAGGAGGGACAGAAGACGCCATTGGAGCTGGCGTAGGAGGGCGCTGGTGTTCCTAGTGCTCTAAAACACTCATTCGCGAAGTCGCGCTCAAGCTCTCGACAAAGAATGAAGCTCTCGTTCCGCGTAGTCCGTCTCTTCGTCGCCGCTGTCGCGCTTGCGGCTCTCGCGGGCCCCAGCATGGCCGCGGGCACAGAACCCAACGATTTGCCCCCAGCTCCTGTGTCAATGATGAACATGTTTGGTCGCCCCATTGGAGAAGTTGTGTACGCGAGACGCGCGGCTAAAGCTGTCGACGAACGGCCCCCAGGAAGCAAAGATCGCCCGAGCAACTCGCGCTCGCTTTAGTAAGGCAACGGCGCAGAGCCCGCACAGCAGCTCTCATTGAATACAGTTCGTTTCCGCATGATGAATCTGATCTCAAAACGGCATCAGTGCCTCTATATGAGAGCACTGGTGCCTACGGACTTCTGTCTCCGCCCGGTCGCCTTCCCGCCCCCCCCCCCCCCCCATCA
>JAMFLL010001070.1:4448-20526 GCA_027475725.1 Pythium rhizo-oryzae | reverse complement strand
GAAGAGATCACCGTCAAGCAAAAGGGCGAGAACGTACCGGCGAAACTCGTCCAGGTCCAGCCGCAGCTGCTCGCGCATCTTCTGCGTGTCGCTCATGCCATCTGAGCCGCTTCCGAGACCTGATGGGGCATTGCGCTGCATCTTGCGGCTCTTTAGCGAATCTTCGAGCTCCTGAGCCGACTTGAGCAGCTCAGCTGAAAGCGAGTGATACAGTTCACACACGGGTCCGACAATTGACAAGATGAAGTCTTGCTTGGCGTCGCCCACGAAGTGGCACCCCCACCGCTCGAGGAATTCTTCGAGAGGTCTACATTACACAAAGGTGTCATCCATGCGCTTGTGGGGTCCAAATGCACGAAGAGAGCGTATGCTGTATGAAGAGAGCGTGCATACCTGGCAATATTTTGAACAAACGTGGACGGCGCAGTCGGCGCGGGCTTGTTGGTCATCTGGTACTGTCCCTTCACCGTTCTGTGGATACACCGCGTGATTCAGTGAGATAGAACGCTTTTCCCCTTCGGTAGACACAGCGTTTTCAAACACCGACCTTATCGCCGGCAACACCTTCTTGCACGCCTCCGCCACGGTGCTCGCAGCGGCCTCCCAGCATCGCTCCTCAAGCAGCGCGATCGCGGCCAAAGTTTCCTCATAGAGCTCCTGAGCGAACTCGTCCGAGTCGTCGACAAGACCCTGCGTATGCAGACTGACCAGCGGCAGCAACTCGCTCTTGATCTACGCGATCAAAAATTGAATCTCGTTAGGCTCAGAATTGTGCGACAACGACCAGGCAGTTAACGCAGTACAAACCTTTGTGTAGAGCAGGTTGAAGTCATTGCCGGCGCACAGCACGTCTTCCTCACTCGCCAGGCACGTATACTGGATGGTGGCAAAGTTCGCCTTCGACGGGCCCTGCAACTGCGCCACCGCCTGTTCAAGGGGTTCTTGCCAGATTTCAATGAAGTGGAGCAGCAGCTGCAGACAGAGCTTGGTGTACTGCGGGAGCAGTGGAGGAAGGAACACTCCCTCGTCCCAGCACTTCTTCATCACTTCCCACAGCGTCTGTGAACACGGGAAAAGCAGCTTGGCCTCCTTGTTAGAAGATATTGACGCCGCATCATCCTCCGCCTTCTCGGGGCGCTTGCTGCCAAACGAAGCATCAAGCTGTGCCGCGAGTTCGTTCGACCGCAGCTGAAAGTACACGTCCATATTCCACTTCTCCTTGAACTCCACGACACTCTCATGGGAGCGGAAGCGTTGCTTCATCTGCTCGGTGCCACAGAGGTCTTCGAGCACCGAGAGGAACTTCATACTGATGGTGTAGTTGTGGTGGAACCGGTTGGCGTCTGAGCTCTTGAACACGACTGCATGTTTCGTCGATATGACCTCAAAAAGCGGCTTCCAGATCGCATTGCCGAGCAAGTCGACCGACGCCTTGCGCTCGCCTTGGCACACAGGCAGCTGCAGCAGCGCACCAAACTTGCTGTTGACAAACTCCAACACGTCATTATACACCTGCTGGAGGCCCTCGCACGAGCCGCGCACGCGCCCGTCGAGTTTCCCGCGCGTGATGTTCTCGTCCGCAAAGGGCTGAACCAGCAGCCGGGCGATCATGTCTTCCGGGATGTGGCTCTTCTGGAGCATGACGTACGAGCGCAGCAGGTAGCTCAGACGCGGCGCGCTGATCGCGTGGTCGCGGTTGTAGAATGTATCCGGGAACACTTCGGTCGCGAACTCTGTCTCGAGCCTGCGCAGCAGCGTATCCTCGATCACGGCGATGCGCTTCTCTTCTCTCTGCGGGTACCCACGTATACATGATAATCAGCTATCTGGATTTGAAGGAATGCATCCAGTAGGCAGCGCGCACCTGGACATAGGGAATGTCTACGCCGTCCAGAAACTCGAGGTCGAGGCGGATGAGCAACTGCGTTGCGCGCTCCAGCATCGCGCACGCCTCTTCCGCGTTGCCGTCTCGTTGCGACCGCTTCACGAGCTCGAAATTGTCAAACCCGTCGTCGTCATCGTTGTCGTCGTCCTGTCCAGCGTCATCGTCCATGGCGGCGCCACGACGCGGACTTGTGAGCGGCGCGGCGTCCTCCACAACATCGTCTTCGAAGGATGTGATCTCGAGGAGCTGCTCCAGCAGCAAGAGCTTGTCCGACACGCTGTGTGTGCGGATACACACGCACGTGACTACATCAGTTGAAGTCATTGCGCCTTCGAGAGTGGGTGCGATACGCACCGAATACTGAGCTTGAGCTCCGCTTCATTCCGCCGCAGCTCTTCTTCGTGACGGAGCACACCGTGCACGCGCGCGGCAAGCGCTTGCTGTCGCGTGGGCGGGGAAACACACGCAATCGCCATGCATCTATCGGTTAGCTCCTCTCAGTAGCAGCAGTAGCAGCAGTCGGGATACACGTACGATGACGCTCTCGACGAGGTCCACGCGCTTGAGCACCGCGAGCAGCGGCGCGCGCACGGACGCGACGGCCTCGTCCACGCCCTTGAGCCGGGATGAGAGCTGCAGGAACTCGGCGTAGTCCTGGTTGATGATCGCCACGAGCTATCGTGCGTCCAGCGCCACACATCACGAATCCAAAAAGCGTCAGCGTGGAGCTGCTCGCACTGAGCCCGTCTTATTCCAACAGCGCTGGCGGCGTCTAACCTGGTTCTCCAGCACGGTCTGGAAGGCGCGCAGGTCCTGGTGGATGGTCTCCATCGGGCTGCGCGTGCGGCATTCCTCCAGGAAGCGCGCGACGTCGAAGCCGTCCTGCGCGAACGCGTCCACGTCGAAGCAGTAGCCGCCCACGCCCATTGTTCCCAGTTCTCCGGATCCGCTCTCTGGATCACGTTGACCGACGCCTGTAAATACCCCTTATTGCGGGTGTTTAGTCCACGCGTGCACCCCTGTCAGCGCGCGTAACCTTCCCGAATAGAGGGTCGTTACCGCCCAATACTGGCCCTTCTGTGGTGCCGTCAGCCGCGGTCGTCTTGGATTGTGTTCCTGTGCTTCTGGGATTGAAGAAAGGCAGCACGCACACACAACACAGCGGGGCAGAGCGGAGCTCCCCTCCCCTCCCCTCCTCCCGCGTGGCTTCCCTCCTCCTCCTTCTCCTATCTCCTCCTCTGTCCCTACATAGAACGCCACTGAGCATGGCCTCGCGCGGCGTCAACGCCATGCCGCTCGCGGTGCTCCACAGCCCCGTGGTGAGCCCCGCGGCGCGCGGCGGCGGCGGCGTCGGCTTCGGCGGCGGCGCGTCTCAGGCGAGAGAGTACGCGTCCGTGCAGCAGCAACAGCAACAGCAACAGCAGGCGCCGCCCAAGCACCGCCGGCGCGACCACGAGGCCTCGAGGTGGGTTCGCTCGTCTTGCGTGGCGTTGCGGGACCAGCCCGCGTGTGGGTTCAGTCTCATTTAGGCGGGAATCTTGTGCATGGCTAGGATGACGGCGTTCCCGACGCCCGGGTTCGCGACCGCGGGCGGCCCCGTCGCGCCGGTACGCCGACATGGAACTAGTCTTCTTTGGGTCATAAAGAGCGTATCTGACGACATAGCATTGTGCATCGCGCGTGGATGCAGGCGCCGAGGACCACGGGGTCGGTGGCGACCAAGCCCGCCGGTGCGTGACGCTGTACTGTATTGGGGTGTTCGCGCCACCACTGTCCACAGCTGGCGCTGGCCGCGTGGTTCTGTCGACGGATCTGATTCGTCTCGTGACGCATGCCATGTTTTTGTTCTCGTTTTGAACAGGCCGCGCGTCGCTGGACGCGCCCCGCTCCGCGAGCATGTACTGGATGCCCGACCACTTATGCAAGGTGCGTGTGCTATACGTCGAAGAAAGGTCTCAAGGCGCTCACCGTCCTCTCCTGTTCTCTGGTGCAGACATGCTACGACTGCGGCGCGTCGTTCTCGCTCTTCCGCCGGCGGCACCACTGCCGGCTCTGCGGCCAGATCTTCTGCCACGCGTGCAGCAGCCAGTTCGTGGACGGCACGCCGCACGGCTTCCGCCTGCAGATGATCCGCATCTGCAAGTTCTGCGCGCGCTACGTGACCGCGGACGCCGAGAAGCGGCAGCGCCTGCCCAGCGCCGCCAGCGCGGCCTCGCGCCGCTCGAGCGTCGAGGACGCGTCGCCTTTACTACAGCAGTCGGCGCCGCCCGCGGCGACCACCGCGGCAGCGCCCGACGCGTCGGTGCCCGTGTCCTCGCCGCTGCTGTTCTCGCCCGTGAACGCCGCAGCTGCGGTGCCGCTGCCCGAGGGCGACTCGATGGATCGCCTCTCGGACGAGTTTGACCACGAAGCGCACGCTCTGGCAACTGCAGACGACGAAGGACTCGGCCGCCTGCCGCCCGTGCTCTTCTCCATCAAGTCGTCCGAGTCGGCGGAGCTGTCGCCGCCGCCACAGGCCGAGACGCCGCCCGAGCCCGTGCCGGTCCGGACGTTCCGACGGCCGTCGCTCGTGCGTCGTCGCCGGTCGAGCCTCGAGTTCTTGAACGGTAACGACCAGGCCTCGACCGTGGCCACGTCGGCGTCCGCGGAGCTCGAGTCCGTGGCGAGCAGCACGGAGGTGGCCGCCGAGACAAACGCGGACAAACCGCCGCCGCTGGACCACGAGACCGAGTCGTTCCGCGTCAAAACCGATCTCGTCACGCAGCGCGAGATCGTGCTGGACAAGTACATGGTGCGTGGATTCGCTTACCAAGTTTGGGGTGGTTGTGGTACCAGACCTTACTGATTCGTGACTGTGTTGCCTAGACGGCCGCCCACGAGCGCATCCGCGAGGGCATCGAGCGCTCGGTGGACCGCTCGATGAAGCACTTTGTGGGCGACGGCATCGAGGCCAAGCGGCTCGCGGCATCACTGGAGGACATGGCGTTTATCGTCACGGGCCACTTGCTCTTCAGCATGAACTTTCGCGGCCCGAACGGCTTCAACTTTGCGGGGCTCGTCAAGGTCAAGAGCATCGCGACGCCCTCGGGCCTGCTCTCGCCGCACAAAGACCCGTACAGCTTCAAGTGGCTCGCCGGCTGCGTGTGCCGGAAGCAGCTGAGCCACAAGCAAATGGCGCGCAAGATCGACAACCCGCGGATCTTGCTGCTCGCGTGCGCGATCAGCTACGACCGCTCGGCCGGCACGGGCAAGCTGAGCTCGCTGGACGCGCTCATCGAGTCGGAGAAGAGCTACATGGAGATCCTGGTCGACAAGATCTCGCGGCTCGAGCCCGACATCGTGTTTGTCGAGCGCACGGTCTCGCGCCACGCGCAGGAGCAGCTCCGCGAGCGCGGCATCGCGATCGTGCTCAACGTCAAGCGCGAGACGCTGGACCGGATCGCGCGCTACACGGGCGCGGCTGTGCTCCCGTCCGTAGACCACGTGGACCAGGTGCGGGCGGACGACGTGGTCGGCCGCTGCCGCTCGTTCTACGCGCAGACCGTGCCCGTGGCGGTTGAAGACGTCCCGGCCACAGGCCCCACTGCCGCCGCTGCTGCCGCCGCTAATGGCAACGCCTCTGTGGTGGCACCCACGAGCGAAGGCAGTGCCACAAGCGGCGCGGCAAACGGTAACGGCGTCCAGCGATCGGCTTCGACACGAGCCAGGACCGAGACGTACCTCTACCTGGACGGGTGCGACCCGCTGAACGGCTGCACGGTGCTGATCACGGGCCCGTCCAAGGCGAAATTGAAACGGCTCAAGACGCTCATGTGGAGCGTGCTCTCGATGACGTACCGCACGCTGCTCGAGGCGCACATGCTCTCCGGGCTCGGGCTCGGGTTCAGCGACTGGTACCGACGCAGCCTCGCAGACCAGCAGGAGCGCGCGGCCTGGTGCACGACCTGCACGCTGCGCCAGTACGAGACGGTCGAGGGCCAACTACGGTACTACCAGTGCTCGGGCTCCAAGCAGATCGGTATCACGCCGTACGCCAAGGAGGACATCTCACTAGGGAACTTCCTCGCCAAGGAAATGGAGGCGCTCTCGTACCGATGCCATGTACGTCATGAGGGTGGAGGATAGTGAGGGATGTGGATAATGCGTTGCTAACGGAGGGCTTGTCGTGATGCAGAATCCCAAGTGTAACTACACTATGGTCGACCACGTGCAGACCTTCAGCTGCACGGTGGGGACTGTCACGGTATCGTTTGAGGAGCTTCCCGACTCGGCCGATGCTTCGGCCGCCGAGGGCGACGGCCCCGACGGTTCGTACTTCAACGTGCTCTCGCTGCTCGACAAGGGTCAGGCGAGCGGGTCTCCGTCCAAGGCGAGCGGGTCAGGATCGCTGGATGGGAACGACGAGCAGGATTGCCCCGTCATCACGTACGGTAAGTGGTGCAGCGAGTGCTCGGCGCTCATCAGTCCATTCGCGCCGCTCAAGAAGTACGCGTACAAGTTCTCGCTGGCGCGGATGCTCGAGATTCTCCTGTGCGACGGCTACCCGCACCCGCCGGCGCCCGAGCAGGTCGACACAAGCCCTGTCACGGCCACGGGCTGTACGCACGACTTCATGAAGTCGCACGTGCTATTCTTCAACGTCGGGCGGATCGTCGCGCGCATGGATTTCGCGCCGCGCAAGCCCGTGCGGCTGTTCAACACGCCCACGTTTGTCGTCGTCAACGGCACCCGGCGCTGCCGCTCGTTGGCCCCTGGCATGCCGTCTAGCCAGGGCAAGGAGAGCGCGTCGGCTGACCTGATCAGCCTCGCGGCCTCGCGTCGCCTCACCGCGCTGGCGACGCTGCTGGAAAAGCTAGTGGAGCTGTTCATGGAACGGATCCACAGCATCGAGGAGGTCGTGATGACCTGTGAAGACGAGGACGGCGTGGCCACCGCAGTGCTGATCGAAGTCGCGCTCGCAAAGAAGATGGTGGAAGAAAAGCAGACGGCGTTTGCCGATCGGCTTGCGAAGATTGCAGAACTCGAATCGTCCCAGGAGCGACTCATACGAACCGACCACGCCAAGCACGCACTGTACTACATCGTGTGCATGTGGATCGAAGAGATGCAAAAGCTCCGGAAGACGATCCGCTCCTCGCTGGCGGTCGAGCCCGAGGGATCTGTGGCGGCGTCCTCGTCGTTCAGTCTCACGGGCTTCAGCTTCTCGACGCCAACGACGCAGTCGCCGGTCATGTCGCCCCGCAATGGGCGACTAAGCAGCCCGCGTCGTAGTCGACCGGGCAGCAAGAGCGTGACGTCGTACTCTGTCGACGAGCGCTCACGCGCGTCGTCGGCGGCGCTGAGTTTCAACAGCGTCTCCGAAACCAGCGACCTCTTCGATCCCGACCTGGTGCCGTCCCCGAAAGTCGTAAACAAGAGCCTGTCCACGCCGGTGCCGTCCAGCCAAATGTCGACGTCGTCCACGAAAAGCGACTCCAAGGAGGTATGTTGTTCCAGGGATTTTGATGAGACCGCGCGTGAGACGACCGCTGACTGGATTATCTTTTGCGGGTTCTTGTGACAGTCGGGATGGAAATCGATGCTCTGGGATATCTACCGCGCCGTTGGCAAGTCGACCCCGGGCGACGATTTTGACTTGGCGCTTCCCGCTGAGCTGCTCGACAGCCACCTGTCGCTGACAAAGCCCACCGACGACGGCACTGTGTACCTGGTCAGCGATACTGAGCCCATCACGTTTGTTGCGTTCGCGCTGGGCTCGCAGTCGTATGAGGACCAGCTGCCAGGATGGATATCGGCCGTACAGTCTAAAAAAGCGGCCTCGAAGAGCCCTCCGCTGTCGCCAGAAAAGGCCATCGAGCTGTCCAACTCGGCGTCGGGGAGCGAGTGGACGCGAGCGGCGCTGACGACCACGATGCACGTGCACTTCAAGCACAACGTCGTGGAGACGCCTCGGCACCTCGCGCTGTTGTACCCGTCGGGCTCCAACACAAGCGGCATCTGGGATTTCTCGGTCATTGCATTCTTCCCACTTCAGGTACGGATACCTTGACGCTTTGTGATTGAAGTTCTGGTGCTGACGGAATATGTCTCTCTGTATAGTTTGAAGCCCTTCGCGAACTCTTCTACGGGAGCCGGGAGGACTTTTTGTTCTCGATTTCCCACGTCAACAATTGGGCGGCGCTCGGAGGCAAGTCCGGCGCGTCGTTCTATCGCACGCTAGACAATCGCTTTGTGGTCAAGCACATCTCGTCGACCGAACAGCAGGTGCGCGTGGCGCGCCAACTTGAACTCCTTGTTTTCCCGATACCGAAGACTAACGCGTCTTTGCTTTGTTTGTCCACGTTTGCAGAGCTTCCTGGACGTTCTGCCGTCGTACTTTGAGTACATGTCGAAGGTCTTCCACGAGGAGACCCCGACTGTGATCTCCAAGATTGTTGGCATGTACCAGACGACGATCACGAAAAAGGATACGGGGCAGCGCACGACGCACCACGTGGTCGTCATGGAGAACGCGTTCTTTGGTCACGAGGTCTCCAAGACGTTCGATCTCAAGGGGAGCTCGCGGAATCGCTACGTGAAGCCCGGCGCGGATGGCAAGCCACGCGCAGTGGAGCTCGACGGTAACTTTGTGGAGATGACCGAGGGCCACCCTATGGGGGTCATCGCCGAAGACCACGAGTTGTTGATGAGTGCCATCAAGAACGACGCCGCCTTTTTGACGTCCATCAACATCGTCGACTTCTCGCTCGTGCTTGGTCTCGGTGGAGCGACGCCTGACATGCCGAACGCGTACACGCACATGACGGTCGGCATTATTGACTACATGCGTCAGTTTGATCTCATGAAGCGTGTTGAGAGCGTGAGCAAGTCAGTGGCAATGATCGCCGGCCAGTCGTCGCCGACCATCATCGAGCCGGCACTGTACAGCAAACGGTTCTCTGACGCGATCAAGCGGTACTTCATGCCAGTCACCCCGATCGATTCCAATCGAAACGACCCGTATATCCCGCCTAGTCGTTAGAGTGGTACACCGGACGTTGGTCGACTGTCTCGCGATGAGGTGAGGAGGTACGATGGCGGGGGAGGCGGTGTGAGCGCGAGCGTGATGGTTTGGATATAGGCGGGGGTCGTCGTGAGTGGTAAGACGCAACGGCACTTGGTGAAGTGGGCCGAGTGGCGGCTACACTTTTGACGGAACTGCCGCTTACCGATGCTGACACCACGGTACCCATCGATGACTGGGAATGCGATTTGGCGAGTGAGAGAGACAGACACGTTGGCGCTAGATTTGGTCGAGGCCTGGCTGACCTCGATCGCCACAGAACCAGTTTTGGTAAAGATGTAATGCACCTTTGGTGGAGCCATGACGGTCAAAAGGAGTGAGCCCGGCGCTTTCTTTTGTAGCTCCTTGGTCGCCATCGGAATCGCAGGCACAAGCGCCAGTCTGCCCACGATGCTGGAGACAATTCTGCCAGTGTCCTCGGTCGACAGGGGCAGCAGTAACTGCTCAGCGTCGAGTCCTTTCGTGGCGAGGTTTCGTAAGTTCATCGCTTGGATGCAATCAGTGAGAGCTACGAGTCGGTGGCCGTGGACGTTGTTTTCAAATCGACACTCGACGGTGCACTGCCCGTCCGCTTGGCTGATGGACGCGACTGCAGCTATGACGCCATGGGATCCGTGAAGCCAGACGTCTTGCCCGACTAGACGCTGCGCATACGACCAGTTCTCGTAACGAAGAAGCGCCATCGTGCTATCATGCGTGATGAAACCGGGGTATGTGGTACAGCGCTCCATATCGTATGCTTCCAGACGGAACGACAACCCGCACTATAGAATACACAGACCATCACAGATGAGCGAACCCAACAGGCGAAGATGGGCAATCATACACCACACACACCCGGTCAATGATGAGCATGATCGATTTCCCACTGACGCTGACTCCTCGATTGAAGACTCGCTCGGCCTAAGATATATGCACACATGCGAGTGAGTACTGAGACGTTCGAAAAATTGCGGACTCAATCAAAACGAACTGACCATGTAGAACGTGAGGTTGCCTTCACGGAACGCGACGGCCCGCTTTCGGCCTCGGTACCCGCGGAGCATGCGCTGGATGTTGGTCGCCGCTTTCCGCCACGTCGACATGAGCCGGCGAGTCGCGAAGCCCTTGTAAATACGTTGGATCGCAGTCGCGGCTCGCCGCCGCTTCTCGCGGAACTGGAAGTTCTGATGTAAACGCGCGTACAGCTGGTCGACTTGCTGCTGACGGAGTGTTTGAAGCAGCTTTTCGCGTCGCATGCGAGCGTGGACTTGGAACCCACGGAAGACTCGCTGGATGTTCAGTGCTCCATGCGAACGAAGAACTTCTTCAACGCGAATCATGCGATGCCTCATGACTGAGGGCACGAGAAGCACGCGATGAAGAGATGCAACCGAACCCGTGGAGGTCGCTCCATCAAGGTCACTCAGCTCTACCTTCATGTCAGCGTACGGATCAATGAAGAGTAGATCCCGCAGAAGACGCTCGGCCTGCTCTCTGGTGACCTGAAGTTTGGATCTCGCCTCCGACGACCGCGATATGGTAGTCGGTTTGAATGCAAGCCCCAGAAACTCTTCCTGGTAGATCTGTGTGAGAGCGCGCTTCCTTGCAGCGTTTTCGTTCACTTTGTTTGCGGCCGACTTGTCTTCTCGTGCCATTCGGGAGATTCGTCGAGTAGAAGCGTGCCTGGAGTAGTTCATTTTCATGAGATTGGATGTTGCTGGATGTAGTGACCTAGAAGAGCCGGCATGATCATCATCATCATCATCGGCCTTGTCTTTCGTGGCCAGTAGAAGGTGCACTTCCTTCTCACTGAGGTACACAGCGTTGAAGCGATGCACGGTTTCATCTTCCGCGCACTGAATCCGGACAAAATGATTCAGACGCGAGACCATCACGCGCACTTGTTCTCCTCGCTTGGCGATTGGAATGACCTTGGCGAGCACATTTACCTGCCTCGAGTTGAAGATCGAGCAGAAGCGGTGGTAGTTCAAGAGGAGGCGATCCAGCATGTCCACGCGGTGAAGATACCCGGGGACAGAATAGTCGAGCGGCTTTTGTTCGAGCGCTGATCGGTAAAACGACTCGGCGCGAGTGAGCTTGTTCGTGCACTGAGAGATGATCGCTAGATCGACCAGTACAGCAATGTCGTTCTTGCAGAGCTGTAACGCTGGAAAGAGGTATCGTCGTTCAACCTAAAATGCACATGGATGCGATCTTAGACCCCGCTGTTTTATGCCCCTCCCACACCGATCAAGCTCCATAATCGTACCTCGAGCACGTCAACGTCAGTGAGCTGACAAACTGTCCCAGCCCGTCGAAGGAACGCTAATGAAATCTCGAGGTCCTCGCCCATAGCTTGAAGAAGGATCGACACCATGAAACTGAAACGTGCTGACGATGGGAAGGACTGTACACCTTCGAGCCCCAGTGTCTTGGCTCCGTTGAAATCGTGGAGGCCGATAAACCGCACCATAAAGCACCCAAACAGCGTGTCTTCCGTCCACGACTCCGGATGGCAGCCTTTACATCGCGACTGCCGCCGGTGCTCGTCGCTCCTGCTCTTCAGTTCGTTGGCGAATCGGATGCGTTCTTGGCGAAGCTTTCGTACGCGGCGTCGGTCCAGCATACCCCGGCAGCAGCGCTGGACCTGTGTGGCTGCCTTATTACGCCGCTGAGCGAGCAGCGCGGCCACAATGTTCCAGAAGCGATACCCTCGGAACCGGCGCTGGAACATGACCACGCGCTCAACGAGCACACGCGCGCGCTCGTACTGAACCTGGTCGCGCGCGCGGCAGCCGCGGTACCACGCCTGGATACGCGTCGCGCACCTGTGGCGCTTGACCATCCATCGCTTGAACGCGCGCTTCGCGACCAGCACGCGCCGCAGCGCAAACTGGATGTGGCCGGCGGCGCGCTGGAAGCGCGGGCCGTCAAACTGCGCGAGCCGTCGGCGCGTCTTGAAGCCGCGGAACAGCCGCTGCACCTGGATCGCCGCGTAGATGCTCTCGTGGCCGTACGACGCAGTCTTCGCTGGTTCCGGTGGCTCGCGTGGTGGCGCGTGCGGCTCGTCTAACGGCACCGCCGCCCCCCACGCGTGCTGCATGGCCGAGCGACAGAGCACCAGCATCTGCTCGTCCAGCAGCGACAGCGCGCGCGGGTCCGCCTTTCGGTGGCGCTTCGCCCCATTCTGCCGTTGGTGTCCGTTAGGCTGCCGCGTGGACACGCCGCCCGCGGGCGCCATCCAGTGCGGTTTGCCGCCGAAAGGGAAACCGTCGCGCGCGCGGGGCGGCGGGTGCTGCTTCGCCGGCACGAGCTGCGGCAGCACGCGGCGCGCGCGCGGATCTCGGTCGCCGCCCTCCGCGCCGTCGCATTCGCGCTCGCGCTCGAGCGGGGAGCGGGTTTCCCGCGCGGCGCCGGCGGCGTCGACCCGTTGCCGCGGCATTTTCCCAACACGCAGTTTTGCCCAAGCCGCCTTCTTCAACGCAGACCATCACTCTGAGCGGTAATTTATGACCCCCGGACTACCGTATATTCCAATCTTGATGAAGAATAAAATACGGTAGATTTGTGACTGCAAGTTCCCTTGTTCCGTTTTTTCCCTTGCACTTGGAGTGGAAGAGATACAAACCGAGCACCATGGCGACCGAGCGCAGCCGCGCGTTCATCAGCTACGCGGCGCCGCAGCGCCTGTACGGGCTCTGCTGGGGCACCAATGCCAGCGAGTTCCGCCTCGCGGCGTCCACGTTCATCCCGGGCGAGTACGTCAACAAACTGCAGGTAAAACACAGTCGCGCCGCCACGCGGACCCACCACGATGAGAACTGACCGCTGTTTCTGTATAGATCCTCCACCCGAGCCCGAACGGCAGCGAGCTGATCAGCGCGTTCGAGATCGACCACCCGTACCCGCCGACCAAGGTCATGTGGTCGCCGCAGACGCTCGGGCAACCGGTCGAGTACCTCGCAACGACTGCCGACTACCTGCGCATCTGGACCGTCACCGACGCGTCGCTCGAGCGCCATGCAACCATCGCCAATGTACGGATCCACCTCGTCAGTTCTCATGTTGTGCGTCGGTAAATGGTGACTTATTGGCTGGATTGTGTGTGCGTGCTGTGGGCCCGAACAGAAACGCAATCAAGAGACGTGCGCGCCGCTGACGTCGCTGGACTGGAACGAGCGCGAGCCCAACATCCTCGGCACCTCCAGCATCGACACGACGTGCACGATCTGGGACCTCAACGTGCGTGTAATAGTACTTCTTGTGATGTGTGAACGCTCGTGAACTGATCATGACATACCTGTAGAGCCCGACCGCGCCCAAGCAACAAATCATCGCCCACGACGACGAGGTCTACGACATGGCCTTCTCGAAGAACGAGCCGAGCCACTTCGTCTCGGTCGGCGGCGACGGTTCGCTGCGAAGTTTCGACCTTCGGTGCGTTATCCTTGTCCCTCGGTGCCCTGAAAGATGCTGCGCTCACGCATGTTTATCAATTTAAAGGTCATTGGAATCGAGCCAAATCCTGTACGAGTCGCCGGAGCTCGTCCCGCTGCTTCGCGTCGCGTGGAACCCGCACGATGACCGGTACCTTGCCACCATCATCTCTGGCAAGCCAAACGTCGTCATCATGGACACGCGGAGCGCGGCGCGCCCCGTGATCGAGCTGAACCAGCACGCTGCCAGCGTTAATTCCATCTCATGGTCGCCGCACTCGCGCTTCCACATTTGCAGTGCAGCGGAGGATCGCTCCGCGATCGTGTACGACATCGCCAATCTTGTCAGCGTCGACGGCCTCGCGACTGGCCCAGGCGCTCGTCGGGCCAACACGCTCACGAGCTCGGTTTTCTTTCAATCCAAGACGCCCATCAACCAGATCCGCTGGTCGCCGACACAAGAACACTGTATCGCGCTCTGCGACGAAGAAGCGGCGCATGTCGTACAAGTATGAGGAAAGAAAACATTATATTTCGATTTGAGGGCCATCAGGATGCCATCAGTGTGCTCTCCGATCGCTCAGGTTTCGCCCTATCTGTACATGAGCTTCCCTGCGGGGCTACATGGCAAGAAGTCCACAACATCGATCTCCAACACGGCCTCTGGGATCGAAAGCTGCGGTGCCGCCCAGTCACGGAGAGCAGTCGCTGTCAGCGCCGACGCTTCAGCGAGCACGACGCGCACGCGCATGTGCGTGCGACGAGCCGTCTGGTCCTGCATGAGCGCGAGTACGTCCGTGACGCCGTCCTTGCTCTTGAACACGGCCTCGATGTTGCGTGGGTCGAAGAACTGGAACCGCGCGCCGAGCTTGAGGCTGATGGGCGGGCGGATACGGCCTTCGAGCCAGAGCTCCGTGAGTGCGCTGCTGTCCTTGGCGATAACAAGGCCCCGGTCGGCGGTCCGGTGGGGAGCGCCGCCGCTAAGGTAGAGGCCGCCGTCGATGACATAACCCATCGACTGCCACGGCGTCCACACTAGCACCTCGCCATCGTTCTCGATCTGCACGCGCACGCCCGGCCACAGAGTACCCACGTAGATGCGGTCGCCGGCACTCATGAGAGAAGACTCGTCCGCGAATCGCTTGCCGAACAACTGCCACGCCGCGATATCGCCCGTCTCGGTGGAGCCGTAGTTCTGCATGAGCTGCAGCCCGCTGTGGGCCAACGTGAGCTCAAACAGTTCGTGCGACAGGCGTGTGCCCGCGCTGTACGGCACGTCGGCGTACAGCGGCTTGCGCGGCAGCTCGAGCAGCCTCGTGTACGTCGCCGGCGTGCCATAGAGCAACGTGAACTTGTCCGACCGCTCCGAGAGCAGCTCATACAGCGCCTGCGTGTCCGAGACGAAGCACAGCTCGGACTCGTCGTCGTGCGGCGACGTGAGCAGCGTGAAGATCGCGTTGATTGAGTACGCGTGGGAGATCGACGTGCCGCAGATGATGCGTGCCGCGCGGGCGGGGAAAAGCTGCTCATGGGTGCTCTGGCCCTGAAGCAGCATGCGCTCCCACGAGCACATCACGACCTTGGGCTCCCCGACGCTGCCCGACGTGAGCATGCCCACGCCACCGGCTTTGAGCGCCGCCTCCTGCGTCCACGTGACTTCTCGCTGCTTGGGCTGCTCGCTGCGCGCCACCGAGTCTCCTTCGACCGTGAGGGTTGTCACGAGGCCCGTCTGCTGGAGCACATGCGGCAGCAGCGCCGCGCGGCTCTTACCCACGAGCACGCACACGCAGCGCAGCTCCATCGCGCCGAGCATGCACGCCACGCTCGCGCGGTCGTTGTCGAGCACGAGCACGAACGCGTCGCCATGGCCCACGCCGGCGGCCCGCAGCAGCTCCACGCCGAGCGGAAGCAGCACGCGACGCAGGCCGCCGCGCAGGATCTCGCTAGTCGGCGGCGGCGGCGCCACGGCGGCGTTGTTTGCTACGCGGTCGTGGAACACGGCGAGGCGGCTGTTCTTGACGCCGATGGGCGCAGCGGCCATCGTGGCTTCGTTCGTCGGAGATCGCCACGCACGCGTTTTGGTCAAACAGAGAGATGAGGACGCGGCGTGGCCCGCCATTTGCCCCGGACGTATTAGCTTAGTCTAAGGTTCAGGTGTTGTGACAGCTGACAACATGGGGAATGTAGACTAAGCTAATAACCGGGATGGCACGAGGTGTGGTTGGCGAGAAGAAATGGCCGACACGACACCATGAGCAGCGGCAGCAGCAACAGCGACGAGAGCGACGCGTCGGCGCCGCGCACGCGCCGCAGCGCGCGCCTGAGCGCCGACCGGGACGTCATCGCACGCGCCTCCTATGCGGCGACTAGCGAGACCGACAGCGGCACGGACACGGAGGTCGACGCGGCGCAGGACGACGACAGTGACGACGTGCCGCTGGCGCAGCGCGAAGAGTCCGACGAGTCGGACGAGGAGACGGAGGACGAGCGGGCGGTACTGAAGCAAGAGCCGCTATCGGACGATGAAGGTCGCATCAAAATTGAGTCGGTGGATGAAGAACATGGAGATTCAACCGGTAGCGACGACAGTGAGAGCGAACACAAGAGTGGCAAAGAGGAAGAGGACGACGGTAGCGACGATGAAGTGATCAGCATCAAGAGCGAGCAAGAGGAGGAGCCGACTGCCTCTGTGGGTGAGGAAGACAGCGACGA
>JAMFLL010001069.1:0-20583 GCA_027475725.1 Pythium rhizo-oryzae | reverse complement strand
AACCTTCTCGATGTCGTGCTCCACGCCGATGCCATCCACCGTGGTATGGGCCAGATCATGCCCACGACGCGTCGTGTCGTGTACGCGTGCCAGCTCACGGCCTCGCCGGCGCTCATGGAGCCGGTCTTCCTTGCGGACATCCAGGTGCCGCAGGACGCCGTTGGCGGCTGCTACGGTGTGCTCACGCGTCGTCGTGGCCACGTCTTCGCCGAGGAGCAGCGCCCGGGTACCCCGATGATGCAGCTCAAGGCCTACCTTCCTGTCAACGAGTCGTTCGGTTTCACCGCCGCTCTGCGTGAGGCCACCGCCGGTAAGGCGTTCCCCCAGTGCGTGTTCGACCACTACCAGGTCGTTGCCGGTGACCCGACGGACGCCACGTCCATGTCGGGCAAGCTCGTCACCGACGTCCGTGTCCGTAAGGGTCTCCCGGCTGAGGTGCCGCCGCTTGACCGTTTCTACGACAAGTTGTAAATGCGTTCGCGACAGCGTAGCGTCCCGTTCTCTCAGTGGCTCGAGCTTCGCGTCGTCGGGTGTGCGCTCGCGCACATTTGTCGGCGCGCAGCGGCAGCGCTGAGGGGCGTGGCGACTCTGTCTCGAGGCAGCATTTTGTGATGCAGCAAGAGTTGTTTACATTAACTTTCGTAGTACATTGGGCATTTTTCCACCAACATCATTGTGTTCATATCGTGTCGTTACAGTGGTCAGAGACGAGGTATGCACGTCCATCGCAGCGTGGGTTTTTGGTTCATGGCTATGTCTGGCGATTTTACGATGTCATCCACTCGGTGGGCAACGTGAACACGCCGTCCTGCGCGAGCCCAAAGTACCGATCAAAGCGTAGTGCCCTCCCGTGCGTCGCCTGCAACACCTTGCTTGTCTTTGGTGAGCCGTACCGCTGGCTGTCGGTGGCAAGTGCAAGCAGCTTCGCGCTCGCTTGGTTCACGTCCCTTAGCCGCAGCCCTTCCGCGAACGTGAGCGACTCTAGCCCGAGCACATGCACACACTGTGCGGCGATCGACGCAAACTGTTGGCGCTGCGCTTCATGCTCCGCACTTTGGTTACGGATCTCATCTCGATGCGCGTCCACGAAGTCGAGCACGTGCGCCGCCGACGCGCAGCTCGGCGCGCGCACGGCCCCGTCGTCCAGGATCTCGCAGTCACGCACCGCGTCCTCCACGACGATCGACACCTGCTCAACGACCGCGTCATGTCTACGGCGGTAGTCAGCGCGCACGGGGTCGTCGGAAAAAAGCGTCCCGGTCGTGGCCACGTCCTGCAAAAAGCCTCGGTACGCGAGGGCCGAGCACGTGCGGCCGCGACGCACGCTGGTGCCAGCGCCAAGAGCTCGCTCAGCCGCGCGTTGCAACTTCTCGAGGCTCGCGTGGGCCGCGTGGATGCTCTGAAGCATGGCCGCGTCGATCGTCTCGAGCAGCTCGACCCACTGCAGCGGCACGTCCGCGACGTTCAGCACGACCGTGTACTCGTCGAAAAAGTCAATCTCGCTGGCGTCCGCGCGCATGTCGAGCCGCACCCCGTGGAGCTGGATGCTGTGTCGCACCTTGCGCAGCGTCTTGGCGAGACTCAGCAGCGTCGCGTTGAGCGGTACGGACGCCCAGCCGCACGACGTCGCGAGCTCGCGAAGCCCAAACTCGCGCATGAGCGTGCGCGTGACCGACTGAATCGAGTCGTGCGCATGGCGCACTTGCTGCTGCTTGGCACGCGTCTCGGGCTCATCCATGTACGCAAAGAACTGCGGCAGCGTCAGGATCGACCGCTTGCGGCGGCGCGTGTGTACGTACTGCGCAAAGTGGGCGTTGAAGCCGAAGTCCATGCCGCCGCGCGCTGCAGAGGACGACGACGACGTGGCCCTGTGCCGCTCGCTGTCGTAGTCCCACGCCTCGCGATCGCGGTGGGATGAGCCGGAGGATGAGTCGCACGTGGCGCTGGTCGCCGACGCTGGAACGTCCACGCCGCACTCGCGCAGGATGCGCGCCATGTGCGTCTCGATGTTGGCCGCGAGGTCCAAGCGGAAGCGCTTGAGCTGCTGCGTATCCCCGCTCGTCGTCGCCGAGGAGCTCGCCGCTGGAACGTATGCGCTGAAGTAGACGCGCTTGCGCTGGATGCCGCCCGTCTGGTGGAAGAGCGCGCTCGCGGCGCGCTGCTCGTCCATGAACTGGTTGAGCAGCTGGATCGAGAGGAGGTTCTCATCGTGGACCTAGTGTCGCCGCGTGCGTAACCCATCGCATCAGGCTCCAGACACATGCGGGGCGCATTGGTTACGCGTACCGTACCTTGGGGATCGCACGGAAGTGATCCGGGTGCACGCGCAGGAGGAACTGCTTGAACGTCGTCGAGCGCCGCGCGCCCGTCGCCGCCATGACGTTGCCGCAAGATGTGGGGTCGGAAGGTGCCTGTCACTATATCTCTTCGATTCAATGACATACTCCTAAATACCGGTATTGTAACCGTCAAAACCTCCGCGGTACCGGTTATGCTGACGTGGTGCGACGCGATGGTGGGTTCTTTTGTTGGCGTCCTTGAAGCTGGGGGCTATTTCTGATGTGGGCCACGTGAAAGTGGGCCAGTCTGGCACGGGCCAAGGACCCAGATGACCATGTGGGATCCCCATCTGGCGCGCTCCACGTGCACCGACGGAAACCTTCGCACCGCTCGTTCGGGCCTCCCCGTGGGGCTGACGATAGACGGTCGTGTTCCCCTGTGTGGTGGTCCGCTCATTCGCACACCGTCCGAGTCTAACCGAAGCCCGAGCAGGTCTAACGTCCGTTTAGACCCCCTTCCGCCGCCATGCTCTCGATCACCAAGCCCATGCAGAAGCTCGCGGCCAACGCCGGCGCGCGCGCGCTCGCCACGGCCGCCGCGGGCGACCTCAAGCTCAAGACCAACAAGCCCAAGGTGCGCGCGCCTCCGCTCTGTCCGACCCCGTCGGTCCCGTCTCCGGACGAGACCGGCGGGCGCCATGGCATCTATCCAAGAGCCAGCATGTCTAACGTCGCTTTTTTTCCTTACAGAACATCAAGTACTTCAAGATCTACCGCTGGGACCCGGAGAGCAAGGGCAAGCCGTACGAGGTCACGTACCCGGTGGACCTGGACGAGTGCGTTCGATTTCCTGGCGTGTGGGCCAAGAGAGGAGCATGATGGCTGACTTTGTTTTCTATCTCGTACCCACTATTAGGTGCGGTCCGATGGTGCTGGACGCGCTGCTCAAGATCAAGAACGAGCAGGACCCGACGCTGACGCTGCGCCGCTCGTGCCGCGAGGGCATCTGCGGCTCGTGCGCCATGAACATTGACGGCGGAAACACGCTCGCGTGCCTGAGCCCGATCAAGAAGAACAAGGACGTGACCAAGATCTACCCGCTGCCGCACATGTACGTCGTGCGCGACCTCGTGCCGGACCTCCAGAACTTCTACGACCAGTACAAGTCGATCGAGCCCTGGCTCCAGTCGGACGAGGTTAAGCCCGCGAACGTCGAGCACCTCCAGAGCAAGGACGACCGCAAGAAGCTCGACGGCATGTACGAGTGCATTCTCTGCGCGTGCTGCAGCACCTCGTGCCCCAGCTACTGGTGGAACCCGGACAAGTACCTCGGCCCGGCCGGTACGTTTCAGTGTCTGCCGCGTGGGAAAGAACTCCCCCATGTCCGCTGAAGTGCGTCATGACTGACATCTCTTTTCGTTGATCTGTGATCAGTGCTGATGCAGGCGTTCCGTTGGATCGAGGACTCGCGCGACACCAAGACGGTTGAGCGTCTCCGCGCGCTTGACGACTCGTTCAAGCTGTACAAGTGTCACACGATCATGAACTGCACCAAGACCTGCCCGAAGGGTCTCAACCCGGCGCGTGCGATCGGTAAGATCAAGAAGAAGCTCTCGGCTCTTCAGTAAGCGGTCGGCACAACGACGAACCGCGCTGTTCACGGAGCGCAAACCAAGATGTGGGAAGCCCAAAGTGAAGATGCGATAGAATGAAACTATTCGTGAGACGTACTCAACGCCTTGAGGTGTTTGACCACAAGGCGGCGCCCCACGCAGGACTCAGCAGCAAAAAATGAAGCCAAACACTCACAGATGAATATTTTTCGCAATACGTCACGCTCTATCATTTTTCACTTGGCTCTCTGAGTCACCATGTCAGCTCAGGGCGACTCACACTTAAATAGGCCCCCATCCTGTGCACGATTGGGTTCCTGGTTGGTAGTACTGCACAAACGACACCACTTCGACACGCCTATGCTACTCATGCGTACGCGCTCACGCGCTCGTTGAGGAACGCCGGCCCACGTCGGAGCTTCAAAAGCATCGTCTTCGAGCTCGTCTTCAAAAAGTTGACGGTCTTCTTGACGCCCATAGTCGAGCAGTTGCGGCCGTTGATCTCCACGATCACATCGCCGATGCAAACGTGTTTGAGCACATCGCAGCATGGATCCTTGCACACGTCAACGACGAGAGGAAACGTGCCCTTGGCCATGCGAACCTCTCGTAGCTGGAGACCCACGCTACGTCCTTCCTTCCACTTCACCAAATACGTCGAGCTGTCAGGTGTCTCCACAAGGCTTGGCTTTGGTTTCGTACGACCTCGGACTTGCACATTCGTGTTCACGGCATTGGGTGCTGCGAGAGGGACAGTCTGAGAAGCATCCTCGTTGATGGCCGGCAGTTTCACCATCGGGCGAGAGTTCTTCGACTTCTTTTTGTACTTGGCCAAACTGGCGTTCATGGCAGCCTTGTTCGGCTTCGAAGGTGACGAAATACTGCCACGACTCTTCGAATCATTCGCGAGGATCTCATTACTGTCCAGATCACCGGAGATGTCGGGATCGTCTTGCACCATCGCATCTAGCGGTTCACCTTCATCAGACTCCGACTCAGTACCCGACTGTGAGCTTGAATCATCCCTATCTTCACGATCAGTCTCATCGTCAACACCGGAGAGGCTTTCACTTCCCGACACTGGCAGGCCGACTTCCACCGAGAGTTTCTCACTAGACACAACCGAGTTGGAGGTGCTGAATTTCGTGGACGAATTCCTCTCCACATCTTCCACTGCCACCGCAAGCACAGCATCGGCGAGTTCAGCGGGATCAACGTGGAGACCTTCTTCGGCAACCGCGGAGCTGTCCAATGGAACACCAACTGCGACACCTTCTTCAATAACATGACCATCCTCTTCGGCTTCCTCCACGTATTCCTCCACGACTTCATCTTCAGTGAGTTCCACAGCCTTGAATTTCTCTCGCGGTGAGACACCGAAGTCATCTCCGAGAACAAGAACATCGGTTCTGGACTTTTCGGGGCGAGGAGACGGTGATGGGTGCGTCTCTCGCGGACTGGGAGCGTACGTGCTCGTCGTTTGCGAGGATGGGGTGGGGGGCTTCTTGTCGATTTTCTCGCGTGGAGATGGCGCTGGATCGAGTGCAATATTAGCCGGCGGGGATGGAGGTGGCCCTCGTGGCTTCTTCTGCGGGCTGCCAAGGAATACAATGTCGGGTCTGCTAGAAGGTGACTTGCCCCGTAAGGTGTTGCTATCACCGGCAATGGGACTGTGCTCATCTTCCATTAGCGACCGGGTCTCGACACTAGTAGAGCGAGGCTTCGACGACGGTGAGGGGTCTTGTCGAAGGAACCCGTTCGTTTGTTGAGTCACCGCATTAGCAGTGGTGTGGCGCATGTCCGAGCTCGAAGTCTCGCTTGTCGGTAATGGGAGCGGCAACCGAGTTGGGCGCAATGGTGTGGGAGTAACAGGGATGGTTTCTACAGTTGAAGTTTTTGGCTGAGGTGTTGGCGACGGTGTACGCACTGGAACTGGGGGCGCCGCAGACTGTGAAGGCTCCGTAGGGAACGATGTCTTGCGAGACTGTGGTGGTGGCGTGCCTGGTCCCACCACCTTGCGCTTGAACACCAGCTTCACAGGCTTGCTCATTTGTTGTAGGCGGGCGAAAAATGCTTCGAATGTGAAATCGGCCGACCGCACACCGTTGGCTGCCAAGAGCACATCGTTGACTTGAACCTTCCGATGCACAGACGGGTTCACGCCCGGGGTCGAGCGCGTGACCACTGGGTAACCGGTGCCGCGCTCCTCCCCGAAAAAGAGGCCCAGCGAACCGGTCTCCCAGTACACCTCAATGTGTTGGTACTCGTCATCGATTGCGCGATCGTCCTCGTCCCACGGCTCGTTGGGCGAGTCGCTCGTGTCGGTGTCGCCGTCGTACTTTTGCTTCGCGACGGGGGACTGCATGTCTCGTCGCTTGGGCGTCTTGGGTGTCGCCGGCATGCCGCCCAGCGTCTTGGGCGTGGCCTGCAGATGCTGCTGCTGCGGTGTGACCAGTTCCTTGGCGGTTGACGCACGCCAGAATGTGCCTCGTGCCACGGGCTTTTGCTGCATCGGCGAGGGTGTCGTGGCTTGCTGCTTGTCGCTCTGCGGCAGCGAGTTCGATCGCTGCACTTTCGCGGCCAGCGCCTTAGCGGCGTCTTTCATCGCCGTGGCGCGCGAAGCCGCGCCGCTGCCGCCAATGTCGTTGGTAGAGATTGAGCGCTGCTCGCCGATCGCGGGCGCCGGCGGCTCGCGTGCAAAGCCCTCGGGCGAGGGCGTGCGCGGCAGGCTACTGGGTGCACCCGCCGCGGGTCGCTCGAACCGCAGCAGCACCGGCTTCTTCATGGTCGCGAGGATCTTGAAAAACTCGGAGAACGAGTGCTTTTCCGAGCGCACGTCGTTGACAAACTTGAGGATGTCGCCGGGCCGCACGAGCGGCGAGATGCACGACTCGGTGGCCTTGGACACGTACGGGATGCCGTCTTTCTCCGACTCGAGGAAGATCACGCCGAGCACGCCGCGCTCCCAGAGCACCTCGTACTCGTTCGCGTCCAGCGGCGGCAGCTTCTCGCGGACGCGGTCGGCCCAGGTCATGCGCTTCTTCACCATGGTCGTGTCGCGGTCGCGGCTGCCGCCTCCGGGCGTGTGCGGGCCGGCGCCGTGCGTGGGCGTGGACGGGGACGGCCCCGCGGAGCTGCTCGGCGGGAGAGTGGGCGCGTGGCCGCCGTACGCGCCGCCCGTGGCCTTGGACGCGAGCTGCGAGAGCGACACGAACTTGCTCTTCCGCATCATGGTGGCGCCTCGCCCCGTCGTCTAGGTGGCCCCAGGGGAAGGGAAAAAGGGAGGAGAGGAGGGGAGCGGAGCGGAGCGACGAGGGGAGGAGAGGAGAGGAGCGGCGAGGAGAGGAGAGCAGGGGGAGCGGAGCTGAAACGGAGAAAGTTGGGGGGAGAGGTCACGCGGGGCGTAACGAAACGCTGGTGAACGCGACGGAGAAGTGGGGCGCTGGAGGCGGATGGATGCCTTGGTGGGTGCCGCGTGGGGGTTACCTACGGACCGAACGCTGGCGCGCGCCGCGGGCGAGTCTGTTCTCGGGGGTCGGCAAGGCTTTTCTCCGTGCCCACGGCTGGGGGAGGAATGTTCCGACCGGCGTGGCGGGCGAGGAGGGCAATGCTCCCCCCAGGCGCGATACGAGAAGACACTCAAGCCAAGTCGAAAGCGTCAGCCAGAGTGGGGCGGGCAGCCCTGGGTTGTTGTTGGGAAAGACCACACCAAACACCAGCAGCGGACACACAGAGGTTGCTGGGGGCGGAGCGGAGGGGAGGGGGGGGGGGGGGGATTTCCTGTCGGAAAGTAGCGTAGCCCTACTCCTATCAGAACGTACCTACCCCTTGTAGATGGCTTCAGCCAATCCAACACGAGGAAGTCAGGAAATATCCAACCCTATGCGCCAACGTATGTCTTTGAGGAGAGAATATCGATTTTTGGTCCATGACAAACCCAGATAAAACACAAGGACTGGGGCGCTCGTGAGATGGAGCAGACTACTGGAGACCTTGGGCATCGCCATGACGATCCAGTTGTGCCGCCAGAGCAAGCGTGCACCGACCGAGTCATGGTCTCACTCGCACCACCCGAGAGGATACCACGTCCATTCCACCGTACTTAGTAGACTCGACCGAGCGATCGCAGATCTGCCATGCGCTTCAAGTTTGCGACGTTCCAGAGTGGTGTGTTCACAGCAGCGGCGTGGCGAGTCGCCACGCCGCACCTGGTTCGTCCTTGCACCTCATAACCTCCAAACGACGGAGACGGGCGACAGGAACTCTCGCACGGCGACGGCGTTTCTTCCGTCGTGCCGACGCGCAGCGCAGCGCATACCTGTGGCCAACGCGAACGAGATTTCGGACACGCTCGCTCGGGATCCGGTGGATTCTCCTGGTCTATCCTATCAATTGATATACGCAGCCATATCAAACTATAAGGAACCATTAGAGGGCAACTCTCTCGGAAACGTCTTCTCAGGTGCGGTCCCATTTCCTTCCATGAACACGGATCAAGCCAAACTGCGGCTCGTCAAGGGGGTGCCGACTCCGGACACACGCGCCGTCCGGATTGGGGGTCTGCACGTGCGGTGCTTCGGGCGCCCACTGTCTGCACCGTCCCCTACGCCGCGTGCGTGGACCTCGGCGAATGGGTCCGCTTCCGTCCCACGGACGCCACTGTCTCTCACCCGCAGTCGCGAGTTGGCACGCGTCCGCACACCCCAACTGCTAGCGATTCTCCCCCATACTCGTTTTCGATGACCCCTCCCAGCAAAAGCAAACGGCGCGCGTCCGTGTGGCTCGTGGTTGCCGCTGTGGCTTCGGGGCTGCTGCCACTCGCCCTCGGTCACGCGAACCACGGTGATCTTCCAAGCCAAGCACAGGCAGTCAGTGAGAGTCAACCGAGCGCATTCATGAACAACCAAACGATCTCCTCGCGATTTACTCAGCTCTACGCAGCAGGTCTCCATGCTCCGCCGCTCCAAGTGGATGAGGCGGCGCTACCGCATGAAATCAACGCAACGCTGAGCGCCCACACGCTCGCTTGGCGCGATCTGAGTGGCACCTTGCAGCGACTGTTCCTGTGGGACGCTGGCTTCGTCTTGACGAGCGGGCTGGAGCTCGCACGCGTGTTCGTGGAATGTGGGCTCTCCATGGATGACGCTGTGGTGCCATACGACCAATTCCATGCGCAAGGTTGTTCTTCTCGGCTGTGCAACAACAAGACACGAACCGCGGTAGGCGAACCCGCCTGCACCGCGCTCCGCGTCAAGTGCGCGGTGAATGGTTTGGACGGCGAAGCGTCGGCACAGGTTGCGTTGTGGTCGGAGGAAGAACCGAATGGCGACATCCCGCGCCCGACGTTATTCCGCGTCGCCAACCAAAGCTACGCGATTCACATGCACGAGTCGGGTGTCGACGCCAGTGGGGAAAAATGTCCGACTCAGCCTCGACTCGCGATTCCGTGTACACACGTCCACAGCGACGTTGCCGAGTGGTGTGTGCCCAAGTCAAGCGGTGTCATCTCGTCGCTTCTGGAAACACTGCGTCCCAACACAGCAGTCCGCGCCGACACACCGAGGAAGACTCCGAATGTGGTGATGCCCATCATGTGGCTGAGCGTCATGTGCATCGCCGGCGTGGTCAGTATTGTGTTCGTGCTTTCCCAACGCAAGGTCAAGGAGTCGACGCGGAGCATAGATCAAGCCATGAATGCTAAGCAAGTCGGTGCAGCACCAGCGACCACCGTGAGCAGTGAGAGTGAGCTCGACTTCATCTCTATTCGTTCCAACGCAGGGACCGTCGGAGAGACCATCGACAAGACCACTCGCTCGCTCGGCGGCCTCTCGAGTATCAACGGGTCCGCATCGTACAACGACCTAATGAACGCATCGGAAGTGCTGATTGCGTTCCAGAAGGACCCACTCATGATTGAGAAGCGAATCCCCATGGCCGATATCGAGTTTACGCGGCGCCTTTGTCACGGTGGCAGTGGTGATGTCTTCGTCGGACGCATCCACGGTCAACGCGTCGCTGTCAAGCAACTGCTGCAGCTGAAGCGGAACGAAATCGACGATCTCGAGTGCTTTGCACGCGAGATCCAACTCACGGCGACTTTTAACCACCCCAACATCATCAAGATGGTCGGCGTCGCATGGAGCTCCCTGCAGAACATGGCACTCGTGCTCGAGTACCGATCTGGCGGGGATCTGCTCAACGCGATCCGCAAGCGCGGCTCGCGGTGGTCATGGAACGGCGAGAAACTCCAGGTGGCTATGGGCGTCGCCAAGGCCATGGTTTATCTCCACAGTCGCGCCCACCCACTGGTGCATCGCGATATCAAATCGCGGAATATACTTATCGACGCGGCCACGATCGAACCGGCGCTGTGTGACTTTGGATCGAGTCGCAATGTCAGCGCGCTGGACTTACTGTCCACAGACCCGGCGGGCACGATCCTGTGGAGCGCGCCAGAAGTGATCTGCTCCCAAAACTACACGGTGAAGGCCGATATTTTCTCGTACGGCGTCGTGCTGGCCGAGCTTGACACGTGCGCTCTCCCTTATACGGAAGAGCGCGACTCGGAAGGGCGGGCGATTCAGGCGATCCGCATCGCGCACATGGTCGTGGAGAATCGCGTCAAACCGCAGCTTTCGGAACACTGTCCACGCTTCATCCGGGAGTTGGTGGTGAAGTGCGTAAAGCACAAACCGGAGAGTCGCCCGACGGCCGAAGAAGTGCTGGCAAGGCTCACAGAAGCCGCCATCGACTGCGCTGCGCTGTGGAAGTCGAAGCCGTTTGGTCCACAAAGTGTGTGAGGTGCCGTCGTTTCTGTGTGGAGTAATAGACGATATGTTTGATGCGTTTTTTATTTCAAGCCACGAGTTGATTGATGGGCTTTTACATGCACGATGGAAGTCAAGCGAAGAGTGTGTACAAAAGTCTACAAGGCGTCTACAGATCCGAGAAGAACTTCTCCCGCTCCGTGGGCATGACCCGCCGGCCCTGGAAGCCACCGGCCTCCTCCATGTCCGAGTCGTCACTGTCGCTGTCGCTATCCACATCCTCCATCTCTTCGTCGTCGAAGCCGGTGCCTTCGATGGCAGCCTTCTCTTCTTCGCCATCGTCTTCATCAACGCCGTCGTCCTCTTCGAACAGGTAGCCCACGTCCCAGAAGTGCACTTTGTCCGTGTGTGACACGCTGCCGATGATCTTCTTGTCGTGGGAGAGCTTGAGGCACTCGACTGGGAAGTCTTCGTGCTCGCCGATGAGGCCAAGCAGCTTGTTCGGATGCACTTGCACAACACTGCAGACACAAACAGCCTCCGGTGAGTTTATCGGTCACGTCACAACCAAGTCGTTAGTCAAAGCTCACTCACCGAACGATACCGTCACTCGAACCCGTGAGCACGGTGTCCTCATCGATCTTCACAAGCGCCTCCACCGACTCTGGGTGGCCCGGGAAGCGGTCCGACATGTCGCCCCAAGTGCCCCAGCTGAAGATCACGAGCACGCCGTCCTGCGAGCCGCACACGACCTTCTTGCCGTTCTTGAGCACCGTGACCGACAACAGCTCGTCCTCGAGCTCGTCACTCTTGCCCGCGAGCACGTTCTTGCGCAGGTCGTAGGCCGAGAGGCGACCGTCGCCGCCCGTCGCGAGCAGCGTATCGGCGCTGGGGTTGGTCGCAAAGCCCGAGATGTAGTCCACATGCTCCTTCCACTCGGCCACGCAGCGGTGTTGCCGCGTGTCCCAGATCTTGATGCAGCCCTGGTCGTCGCCGCTCGCAACCACGTCGTTCGACAGCGTGAACAACCGGTTCACGGGCGCACTGTCAAAGCGAAGCGCACACGTTAGACAGTCGCACTACGGCTCGTGAGAGATGACGAGGGTGGGAAACTCACTCGTGCGCGCGCAGCTGAGCCCACGTGGCATTGCCATGGACATCAAACGAACGGATCGAGCGGTCGGTCGACGTCGTGTACAGCGCTGTGGAGGGGAGGCAAAGTGGTCAGGGCCCAAAGTGTATCCATGTGAGAACCGCGCCGATCGCGTTGCAATCGCACCTTGTCCGTCCGGCAAGAAGAGCACGCCGCGGCACGTCTCCTGGTGGTGCGTCAGCGAGAGCAGCTTGGTGTTCGCGTCCTCTCCGTACTTGTACCTACTCGGCGTCGCCATCAAATCCAACGAAATGCGATTAGTTGGGGACGGCGCCCAACGTTGGGAGCACCGAGGCGGACGTACACTTCGACGACGCCCGTGATGCTGGCGAGCGCGAGAACGTCCTGCGACGGGTGGAAGTCGAGGTCCACGACGTGCGCGTCGCAGATGATGTCGTCGGGCGTGTGGTCGTCCAGCGCCGACATGGCTTCCTTGGCGCTGCTTCCGTTGGAAATGGCGGACGCGCTGGCCAGCCAGTGTCAAGTTGCCCCGCCGAATAAATGGCTGAAGGGCAGGTCCGGTCCCGAATCCAACGGATTCCAACAAGGGACATGAAGAGCCTAGCCTAGCCTAATCGTGGAGAAATGAACCCACAACACTGCAACGGAGGGTCTCATGACGAGGAACATGAGCCGAAGTACATGTGAACACTATCTATGATGGTCTGGTTAAATATGTTTCGTTGTTATCGTGGGGTAGATCGTCAGGGGGGTTTGAGTGTGTGAGAGAGAAATGGTGCCCGGCCTTCTTAGGCGTAGTCCGAGAACATGATATGGTCGTCAAACGAGAGCGGCTGTGCCGCGGCGTTGCGCTGCGCGAGGTCTCGCGACAGCGAGTTCAACTTGGCAATGAGCTTTTGCTTGGGCACTTCGAAGTCGCGCTTGAGCGAGCCTCGCCGCTGGGTTTGCGAGCGATCAACGACGACCAACGCCTGCGCAACTCGAGACGAGCTCTGGTTCGTCGCGAACGCGTCCGAGGCGTCGTTGTCTGTGACGACGAGCACGCCCGAGTCTGACCCAAGCAACCACGCCATGTCCGGTGGCGGGATACGGTCCACGCGCTTGCGGCCTAGTGCCTTTTCCTGGATCACGTGGACGAGCTCGGTCGCGTGGGACTGGAACTCGCGCAGCAACAGCTCCGGCGCCGGGATGTAGCGCGCCTTAGTCTTGCACTGCTTGTTGCGGTGGCCGTCCTTTCCGAGCGCAACGAGCAGCTTGTCGAGCTGCTCCATGCCGGCGTCTGCGAGATCCACGCGGTTCTTGTTCTGTGCGCGGTGGATGCGGTGCTTGGCCGAGTACTTCACCGCGTCGACGTAGTCCTCGTCGAAGAAGTCAAACACATCGGCGGCTTCCTCGGCCTTGGGCACGGAGAGGCTGTTTGCAATGCTGTGACGCCGCGTCGTGGTCGGGTGGAAAAAGTGCGCGAGCTCGTTCTCCATGCGTGACGGCGGTGCGTGAAGACCGACGAGCGCCGAGATGAGTCCAACCTGCTGCTTGCTCGCAAAGCCCGCGACACCCGTCTTGGGCAACGAGAACGAGCGGCGCGACTGCACAGACCTCCGCAGGTTGTCAAGAATGAACTGATCGCCAAAGAGACTTGCGAGCGAGGCCTCCCATGTGATGCGTTGCAGTTTCGAGATGCTGTGGCGTTCGAGGATCGCGCGGCAGTAGTAGAACCAAAAGTCGCGCGACGGTGAGCCCATGTTGTTGGCTTCGTCAAGCGCACCGGTCGTTCGGTGGCCATCGGCACCGTCGCGCTGCTGCTGCGCCTGGCGGTCGCGCCACGCGTAAAAGCTGTTCCAGGTCTCGGTAGAGTAATCGAAGCTGGACACGAAGTTGGACATCGTGCGGAACGCGTAGCCGCTGATGGACACTCGGCCGGCATAAAAGAGCTTGACCACGTCCGAGCTCGAGGCCTTGCCCGAGTAGATGTACAGGAAATCCTCCATGGACATGGCCACTTCGCACGTCACTTTGGCGTCTTTTGCCGTCGCATTCTTCTTGGTCACGACCTCTTTGTTGTCCGAGATGGTCACGAGGTACGTAACCTGCTCCGCGCTTGCGTCTTCCTTGTCGTTGAATTTGAAGAGGATGGAGCCTTCGAAGCTCGACGTGGGCTTGACGCTAAAGTGCATGAACGACATGACCTCGTCGATCTTCTCTTCGCGCGTGGTGGCCTGTGGAACCGACGGAGGCGACGCCGACGGAGCGGCCGACAGCACGTTGCTCATGGCGGTGTCGGCAAACGCCGTCGCCGCGGCGTCCTGTGAAGTTGACTCCATTGTCGGTTGTTGGTGCTGATGGCGTGCGTGGGTTCGTTGGGAGGCGCGGTGGGTCAGCTGGATGTGTTGGATTGATCGAGTGTTGGTTCTATCGGGGCCAAGTTGTTGGCGACGTTCGCATTGGATCGCTTGTTTGCGTTTGTTGGGAGGAAAGGCATTCCGCCCAACGGTTCCCGCGACCACGGCCAACAACACAGCAGAACAGATACACTGTAGCTCGTTTTGAGGTTTTATTCAGAGCCGGTTCTGATCAGTCCCACACCTCACAGTCACGTCGGGGTTCTGACGTACCTTTACGAGAAAATCGAGGTTTTACTCGAGTAGGAGTGATTGTCGTTTGATGATCGATTGGGTTCTGTGGTCGTCCGTCCCATGGACCTGATGCGGAAAGCGGTTGGGGCTCGAGGACGAGAGGCTGTGGGCCACCCACGGAAGGTTCCGTATTTTCCAGGACTCACAATACTCGCGCCAATATGGAGGCCCTACGAATGTCGGAGCGAACTGTTCTGAGCATGCCCAACTGCGCGTGTGAATGTGTCGCACACATGGTGAAAACACGCGCTCTCTCTGTCTGGAGCGATCGCAACGATGTTTCCTGCATTTGTTTGGTGCTCATGTGACATGTGCGCTCAACACGTTCTGGAACAAATACACTGTACCCCGAAAAGGGTACAATCCCTTCCAAACTTTTGGTTGTTGAAAATTAGCATGGTCTGGTTCTGGGTCGAAACGGATTCCCACATGGCTACACCCACTCACGCAAGGAGCTCTCGTATCCGCTTTCGCACGGCCTTCAAGTGAGCCTCCATGACGCGAATCAGGTCCGAGGTCGGCCCAGCCTCGGACTCCCCCTCGTGTTGTGCCTTCTCTGCACTCAGTGCCGCCATGATCTCCTGCTCCAGCGCCTCGCATTGGGTCAGCGGGAGTTTCTTACCGCACGGAGTCATGAGCAGCATCTCAGGTGTGACGCTCGCTCGCAGCGCATGCAGCGTCTGCGTGAACTGGAAGACGCAGAGCCTGCGACGGTAGTTGAACCACGGCTCAAAGTGCGGAGACTTGACGAACGCCGTGTATAACGCGCGCCATTTGTTCCGTTTGATCTGTGTCGGCAGCTTTCGCGGGTTCACGCTGGACAAAAAGCTCTGAAACACGGCGGTCGTCAACATCAAATCCGAGGTTCAAGTGCATCTCTACCAGACAGTGCACACGCACCTTCAAATCGAATGGTTTGAGCACATCTTCGACTGCGACATAGAGGTTCGAGTTCGTGCTGTTGGACTTCCAGACACCAAAGTATTGGTCGAAGGGCCGTAAGAACCGCTTTGTGAGCTTGCGAAAATGCTGTACACAAACACAAACACGCCATGAGGTGAGATCAGGTGGTCTCCATCGATGGTAATGCGCCAAATAATGAGGCTATACCCTGCGGAGGATGGCGTTATTGATGGCGATGCACGGCTCGTCTTCTGTGCTGGACGTTTGCGTCACATACACCTCTCGTGGAGTCACCAGTTGGTTGAGCACGGTCGCATCGACCTTCAAAAAGCGTGGCCGGCGACGAAACATCTAGGCATCACACAGAGTTCATCAGCTACAAACCAAGAACAAAGCACCTCGATAGCTCGTCTCAACGCGCATACCATCGCGCGATCGCTGTCTTCGAGCGTATCAAGATCCACATTTGGCTTGATTCGAACAGAGACAAAGTCCGAGTCGCTGCTTGCGTCCAACGATATCCCTGCGACGGTGCGAGCCCGCGCTGCAGGCTTGTCGCTTGTCTCCAAGAATGGGAAAATCATTGCGTTCGGCCACCGCTTGAACGACTTCATGAAGAACGGGTTGGTTGTCCCCACGATTGTCATTCTCTCGGGAGCGCTGATCCCATCTCCTTGTCTGGACACAATTTCCTGTCCAGAGGGCGCCGTGTGGTGATGTGAGCTTCCCCGTAAAGTTACTGCGTTCCATCGCACCGCTGTGTACGTACATCGAAGTCCGCCTCATACAGAGCATAATAGGGTCTGATGTCGCCCTCGAAGCTTAACGGTGCGATTAAACTAAAAAGGTCCCCATGTGAGTTAGTATAGCGGCATCAACGAGGACACCAGGCAGAGTTCCACATACCTCGCGAGAGCAAGCGTCGCTTGGCTGCATGTCCGAGCGTGTGGAGACAAAATAACCAAGCTCTCGCCCGTTATCGCGAACTGCCAGAGCTGCCATAGACTTTGTTCGAACCCCATGAACGTTGAGTATAGGCCGATGCTCTGTGTGGAGAAATACTCCGAAGTGAGAAACATTCCACAACAACGATACGCCAACAAAACTGTACCTCAAACGGTGTGCTTTGAGCACTTCTCCTGGACATGAGTACATCCCCAAACGAAGGCGACTTTGGTTGAGTTTGCGTCATGACAACAAACTTGCCTTCCTTGACGACCACATTGTTGTCCGCCGTGTGCACGCCCCCTTCGTCCTCGCTCTCACCCTGTTCTGCGTCCTTGTGCGCTTCATCATTCACGTCCCTACCCTCCTCGTCGTCGTCTTCATCGTCAAAGGCATCTTCGTGATCACCAATGAAATGGCCCGTCGGAGAAGGCGAGAAGACCTCGTCTGAAGCGGTTTGATCGTCGATGCGAGTGTAGTCCAGGAGATCGGGCACGACACAGTTGATGTAGGTGCCCGCGAGCGGTAGCGCCAAGGGCGTATCCTTCACCAGCGGAGGCCTATACAAAAGCGGTGCCATCACTAAATCGTCAGAAATCTGCATATCGTCAACTATATATGAGCAAATCGCGTACCAGTGGGCAATGTTCTCGAAAAGCGCCTCAAGCACCGTGTTCCCAGCTTGAAAGAACAGCGGCCCGACGACGCGCAGCACGCGGTCGTACAGGTCAACGTATGGCTTGGACGTGACCGCGACAAGTGCACGCTGCATGTACCCGCGGCTGCGGGACGCGTCTCGCTGCTGACGGAAGAGCACAAAACCGTACAGGAACCGCGCACTGGAGAACGGTGAGATAGCCGTCAGCACAGGACTAATGCCAACGCTCCTGCGCCTAGATCCAGGGGTATGTCCCACCTATCATTTGCCTCTTTGAAGCGCACGACGAACTGTGTGTCGCCTTCGTCTTGTTTGTTGCTGTGTGGCAGTGCCAAGTGCGCGATGCTCTTGCGCGCGTCGTCGCTGAGCTCGGCGTCCGCGGGATAGAGCGCGTCGAGGCTCTGCCCCGAGTCGATGTCGAACACGACGGTCGCGAGCGCCGTGAGCGCGTACGAGGCCAGCGTGTCCTGCACCGAGCGGGCGGTCGACGCCATGGGCGGCTGCGGAGGAGCCGTCGCGGCGGACGTGGTGACGCGCAGCCCGCGCGACGAGGTCTTGGTGGGCATCTTGATCTCGCTCTTGGTCACGTTGTGACAGGAGCACGTGGGTGTATCGAGTGTATCATCTACGTCTCATTGGTCAATATTTTCACTACGCTATTTTGATTGGTCATAAAAAATGCAAAAATCAGGAAAAGAATCCTATTTGAAGACTGGCTAAACTGTTTTTGGTGTTTTTACGCATTAGCCATGTTCAAAGAGAGAGAGAGAGAGAGACGGTGAGTGAGATCTGCTCTGGGCCGGCAAGTACGCGAGTACTGCATTGGGCCCCATCCGTGCAAGCGGGCACTCAGTTGCGGAGGACACCACCGTCGGTGATGGGCTGCACGGCCGGCTTGCCCATGGCCGGCACGAACTCGTTCGTGTAGACCGAGTGCTGGTCCACGTTGGCGTCGAGCACGTTGAGGTACTTGCAGAACTTGCCCACCTTCTCCCAGTCGCGCTCCACGTTGAGAAGCGTGCGCGAGAAGTACGGGAGCGTGCGGTCGTAGATCGTCTTGTAGAGGTCTGTGGTTTGGTACAGTCAGCATCTTAAAAATGAGTGTTACCTGGTCAGGTGTGTGGACTTACCGTTGCGGAGGCGCGGGTTCATGCGGCACATGTCCTCCCACGCCTCTTCCGGGTACTCGATCGTGATGTCCATGGCGCGACGCGTCGCGCGTAGGAAGCCGGCGACGATCTCGGGGTTTTCCTTGAAGAACGCGTCACTCGCGACAAACATGACCGAGCAGAAGCAGCAGCAGCCCAGGCCGTCGAGCTCGTCAATGCGGAGCATGCCAGCCTTCTCGCCCGAGAGCTTCTCCAGCTCGACGCGCTGGAAGTTGGTGAAGCCGATGCCCGTGTCGATGTCGCCGCGCAGGATCGCGTCCACGACGTTCATGCCCACGCGCACGGTCTCGTAGCTCGTCGTGTCGATCCCCGCCTGGCGCGCCATGTCGTCGATCATGACCTTGCCAAAATGACCAATGTAGCCAACGCGCTTGCCGATGATGTCCTTGAACTCCTTAATGCCGCTGCTGGCGTTGAAGATCAATCCTGTTTGGTGGAAAAAGCACGGAACCAAGTTAATACCCTGAAGCCTAGCACCGATATGCAACCGATCCGCTGCTTGTGCCTACCTGTCGGCGGCTCGTCCAAGAGCGTTCCAAACGACTTGAGATCGATTCCGCGCTCCTTGGCGGCGAGGATGTGAATCATGGCCTTCAATCCCATGTTGACGGCGCCAGAGCCGACAATCTCGGTCACATCACTCGGGTTCGTGGTCTCGAGAACTGCGAGGTCGATGCCTTCCTCCTCGTAAAAGCCGCGCTTCTTGGCCACGAAGATAGGCGTGTGGTACGGGTTCGCGTACCAGTTGAGCAGGAACGTGACCTTCTTGTTGCCCGTGGCATTGGTGGTAGGCATCGCGGGCGCCATGGTGGGTAGGGTCGGTGGTCAGTAGGGATAGAGGGGGTTCTCGCCGAGAAGCTCAAAGTGAGAGTGAGTGGCTTGAGGTGGGGGAGGGAGAGAATCCGGAGGGCAGGGCGAGTGAGCGGTGGACACGAAGGGGGCCCGGACGCGTGGGCGACGAGGGAATAGAGGAAGGCTGGCTCGACGACGCGTGTGGTGGTGGATGCGCAGACCGAAGATCCGCACCTAGGCGGAGATTTACAACAGGATCTCGAATCCTCCAAGCAGACGGAGTATTCATCCGTATGCGACGGGATCGCGCATCCGGGACCCGACGTCATCCCTGCGCAGACGCATCATCACCGCCCTAATTGCGGGAGTGGGAGATCCACAATCGGCAGTGTGGAGCGGATTTACGCCTTCCACGCCCACTTTCGGTCCTTCCATTCCTCAAAGATGGTGCAGTGGGACGACTCGCCACGTTTGTTCTCGCTGCCTTCAGCCAAAGTGCGAGAGGAGCGTTCCTCTGTTTTGGTGTGTTTGGTTGAACACTCGATGCAACACTGGATTGCCGTATTGTACTGTACGCTGCTCATCATCGTGATGATCGTGACAAACCATGGTTATCAAGTCGCGAACTGGATCGTAAGGTCTCCTTATCTTGTCGTTTACCGAAACAAGGTAGATCACCACTTCAACTCCGATACGACTCTATTGGATGGCTGTCTTCCACCTAAATCAATCTCACCATTTTTTGATATTCGGTGATTTTGAAGTGCGTGTTGCCTTGAGCTGGCGTGGCACGGTGCAGAAAAGAACGGGCTCTGTGCCACTCGCCCACAGCCTCACGTTTTGCTGCGAGATGCCGTTCACCGCGGAGGAATTATGTTAGATAATTGGACTTGAGGTGGGTTTTTGGGTTATAATTGGATTGCAGCACTCTAATACCAATTGGACTCGAAGTTCATGGAAGTTCATACAGGTTCGCACTCAAAGCGAGGATAAAGCGCCTGTCACGGCTCGCTCCGTCGGCGCTTGCGCCACGGAGCAGCGGCAGGCGCCAAACATAATGTCAACGGGGAGGTGCTATCTATTGTTTCGCCCCCGAAGCGAAGCGGAGGGTGGCGACACGAAGCGCTCTAGCGCATGGCGACCGAGCTTGCCGAGGGAGCGCGCGGGCGCGAGTCACCTTCTCCTTCAAATATCGATCATACATAGATTATAAGAGGTTAGGTGGTTCGCATTCAAGTAAAAACGAACCTATAAAAGCGATCGAGACTCAATGTTTCGTTGAATCCAATAGCAATTGGATTACCGGAATCCAATTATAACCCAAAAACCCACCTCAAGTCCAATTATCTAACATAATTCCTCGTTCACCGCGGCCTGTTGGGGGCGACCGCCGTCGGCGTCATTTCTTCTTGAAGTTACAGTGGGAGTGACGCCACCGCACGCGGTCTCCACTGCGGGCGACTGCGCGATCGCGATGCCCAAACTTTCGTGGCCCACGACTCGTGGGGTCTGAAAACCGCCCACGAGTCGTGGGCGGTATTCAGAAGTTTTTGACCGTGAGTCCGATACCGTACTGGTTGCTAGACAAAACGCTTTTGGTCTGAGACAAAGCAGAGTGCTTATAGCAACACCAACGAGTGACACCAACGAGCAACACACACCGAAGAAAAAACGTCAAGCAGTAAATTACCAAGCTCCCAATATGGTGTG
>JAMFLL010001068.1:0-17677 GCA_027475725.1 Pythium rhizo-oryzae | reverse complement strand
CACACGCACCGCCGCGCGCAACCCGAGCAGCGTGTGCACCAAACGGCAAAACACCAAAGCAATTTCCAGCAAAGATACGGCGACTCCGCATCGAAGGCGGATGGATCGCCGATCGCTGGACCGATCCGTGGCTTCCGCCACAACTTTGCTGCAAATGCGTCTCGCGATTCACACGCCACACGCACCGCCGCGCGCAACCCGAGCAGCGTGTGCACCAAACGGCAAAACACCAAAGCAATTTCCAGCAAAGATACGGCGACTCCGCATCGAAGGCGCGTCTACCGTCGCACCAAGTACTCAGGGTGCATCCTACAGCGCGAAGACGGGACACGTACGTCCCGTACGTGTTGTTGCGCGAGCATGCGTGCACCAACTCTGCTACAGATGATGACAGTGTCGGAGGGAGTACGGAGCGACATCGGCTTTGCTCGCGGACGAGACACTCAAGTCAGACAACCTGAACCGAGGCAACCAACCCCACCTACCAATGGCGAGTGTGGGGCCGAGACTGAGACGCGTGGGGTATGGTTCACAAGCTCGGTGTCCGACGGAAGGGTAAGCTCAGCTGGGGCGGCGACATTGACGCTGATCTGTCGGATTCCCTTGATGAGGCCAATGCTGACGCACCTGATAGTGGGTCGGAGAGTGCGGGATCAGCTCAGGATGACCAAGTTGCTTCAGCATCCTCCCGAAGTCGACGAGGATCGTCTGCGGGAAACGATTGAGGCGTACGTGGATCGTGAGTGCATTACACATCTCAACGCCGCAGCAGATCTGGAAGAAAGTATTTCGCAAGTTCTACAAAGGCGTGGCGTTTCGCAATCGAGGTCTGACACAGAAACAAGTCCGATCACGTGTCAGCGGAACGCGGGTGCAGCACTTCGGGGGATCGAACGCGCTTTCGCCAGCCCCGCACCCTCCTCTCGCCAACGTCCAGGAGACGGGGCAGCCGTTCCGCCTGTTTAGCTTTGTGTATCACGAGAAGATTTGAATGGGCTACAAGGTCCAGCGTTTGATGGGATGGGCAAACCCGATCTTGGTCAACCTGTTGAAGGCGCAGGGGGTTGCCTTCTTCGTGGACGTGACATTTCGAGTCGTACCGAAGCCTTTCTGCCAATGCGTCATCATCATGGTGTACGACGCAGTCTCCACTCTGTACGTCTCCGTCCTTCACATCCTCTCGACTGGCAAGACCGAGTGGGTTGACGGGCACGCGTTGCCTTGCATAATGCAATCAGTGACTTGTTTCCCAAGCCCCATCTCATTGGCTGCCCCTTTTTTTCAAATTATATTTTCAAACAGCCTATCACAAGAAGAGACAGCATTGCTTTAGCAGATGGACGCTTAGATAGATGTGCTCACCGTCTGCACCAAGGAGAAGATTAGAACCAAAGGTATCCCAGTTGTGATCAAGCGCTTCAAAGAGGCCTGCAAGGCAAAGAAGATTGATTACTCGAAGGCGGCTTGGGACAAGCTCTGGGTGTATTTGTAGAAGACCTGGATGCGGGACTTCATGCCTGAGACTTGGAAGGTGCATGGGATTGACGCGACGATCGTGAATTGCACAAACAACCCGTTGGAGAGGTACAACCGTACCCTCAACGAACTCTTCCCAACACCACATCCGTCGCTTCCAACATTCATCACAACAATTGAGAAGTAGGTGCAAGATTTCGTGGACCACATTTCGGCGATCGTGAGAGGTGTGGGGGACGCCCCGCCCCACCTACCGTGTATATTCCAACAGCCACACGAGGATACTAGAATCTTAAATACACTAACATATAATATCTCCTTGTATTTAAAAAATATGGGGGACTCACTTCTCTTTTGTTCATGAGACAGTATTAGTGTGTTTGGTGTGACTGCCGCATTTTTGATGCCTTTGCAAACTCGACGATGCGGCTGCGCCGCGCTGCAACGTTGGGAGACTCTCTCGGTGTGTGCACAGCTCACCCTGAGACGCTAAGGGTGGGTGTACAATGTACCCCTTGAGACGCTTTGGGTGTGGGTACACTGTACCCTTGAGACGTTTTGGGTGTAACCCAAAATGTATTGTTCTGCGTTAGAAAGCGCGTTCGAACGGGCGTTCGCATGTGTCACAAGCAGGTGTTACACCTGCTTCCTAGTGATCAGAAACGTGCGAAACAACCCCTACATGGTCTCTTCGCCATTCTCGACACCGCGTTCCTGCAGATTTGGGATCTTGTCAGCCGTCCTATCAGGTCCGCACGACAAGGCGGGCATGAGCAACTGATTTCCACCCGCGACATCCCAACATCGATGTCTGCTTCTGGATCAGATGCGATATCTGACCCTGGCTCCGGTGTGGAGACTGGAGAGGATTCATGAGGATGTTCGATCACTCGATCAGTGTCTGATTCTGATTCTTCCGTTTCGGCTTGGGCTTGGTGTGCCCCTTCGTCGTCCTTGATACCTCTGGCTGCGAAGTCAACGCGTCGCCTGCCGAAAGTTGGGTTGTTGTCTGCGAATGTGTTCGTCACACTGTCGCTGTTTATGCGGTGTGTGAGACGGTAAAGTCGTGTGAAGGACTTCCCGCATCTCACACCTGATGGCAGGCAAGACACACAGTAGGAAGGCGACAGAGGAGGCCAGGTGGCCGATGGGAATAGAACATGTACTTTACTCAGGGTCCCTGTAATATTTCACACCATCGATTTACTTTTCAGACAGATCAGCGATTTCCTGGGCCCGGACCGGGTCCGGGATGGACCCGAATACGTCGGTTCGGATCCGTGGCTTCCGCCATAACTTTCGGGAAGATTCTAGCTGATTCTTGCCCCCTGATTTGCTGAAGTGACGCAGAGGATCACAGGAGATGGGAAAGAAGGTGCGCGACATGACAACAGGAGTCGAGTGAGGAAGCGAGAGAGAGGAGTGGTTGTAGGTGTGACCAGGGAAGCCAGGATCGCACGGTCCCTCGGCTGAATCGGCTTGCTGATCCCTTGGATGTGCGATCCCTGTCGGGATCCTTCGAGGGAGTGTTATGATCCTCCGTGTGATGACTGGATCCGGCGAAGACACAGTCCAGGTGCAGTCGCTGGTCGAGTCTCCGGTGCGTGTGGACGCTGTGCAGGCGACTAGGTCGCCCGAGATGTGCGAGTGGCACTGCTCTCCGCAGTGAACACGGGCGTGATCCGCCGCGGAATCTCTCCCACACTGGCGGAGGTTGGGTGTTGTATCACGACGGCTGTCATCGTGTGGCGATTCTGTCAAGAGAATGGACGCCACGGCTGACGGAGTTGATGAACCGTGGGTCTCTGTGAGAACCGAGACGCTGATCAGCACGACAAAGCGAAGCTTGCACGGTTGGCAAAAACCACGAATAAACCCAAAGTTCGGTTGGGTAAGGCAAGTTTGAGTACCAAACGAAATTAGTAGATCCATTTGTCCAAGCTCTCTCAATAGTACATAAGCTGACACTCGCCTCTCTAGACTCACGATGCGAGAGTGGCAACACGCCCATTCAAGATTTGGCAGCTCAAGGGCAGATCGGTACTACCACTGTCTCCCGTGGGAGTCACACGCAACTACCACGGGGGCAAACACGTCGCGCTGCCAAGCAACTCACTAGACCGTCAGGGATGTAACCTCGTCTGCTGACAATAGTGATAATACCGATACATAAAGGTATATGCATGCAGATTCTACCACAAGTCGCACCTACCTTGACCTGTCAAACATGGTATAGAATTATGCGAATGCCAACCCTGGACGAATTGAGTCGAGGACACGTCGCACGCAAAGGACAAAGGACTATGAGGTGTGTTGCGTTTGCGCATTCGCAAAAAAAAAAACAGATGAGAGCGGCCGGGCCAAGGCGTTTGACATCGGAGACGAGAGACAGGAAGAGGATCAAAGCCAACCTAGGTTGACGTGGTAGCTAGGTGGTAGGACAGATGGCTGAGGTTTGCAACCAGATAAGTGGCTAATCAGTTGGGGATTTCGAACGCAAATGTATTCCCACTCCCACACGATAATCTCTGGGATTTTATTCTTATACCCTTTCTCTTTCACATGAATCATTCCTCACGAGTCGAGATATGTGGAAATCGCCTCAGAAAAGGAATCGATTCCTTTCCCACCCGAGAGTTATTCTGTCTCATACTGTACACTCGCAGTTCCCGCCAGAAGAATTCGTGGCGGGAACTGCCGTTTTCCATTCACACGGTCATTCCGCCATGAGGGAAGACGGTGAAGAGCTGCTCGTAGGCCTTATCTTGGCGCGGAAGGGGCGCCGGCGCGCAGCGATGCGTGTGCTCGCCGCGCTGGAGGCGAGCACGAGCCCGGCGCGCGTGCTGGTCCCGGAAGTTCGCTTCGACTTGGCTCCTACACGGACACCAATTTGAAAAGCGACTTTATGTTCGACAGGGACGGCATCGTCGAGCTCACGGAGCGGCTCCTTTTGCTGTCCGTAGTCGTGACGAGCGAGGGCGATCGCGTGTTGGCGGTTGAGGCTCTGTGTGTCACGCTGTGGCGACTGAGTTTTCCGCGGCGGCACGTGGATGCCATAAAAACGTTTGTTAGAAGCACGGGTGCATTGAGTCGAATTTTTCTACCTGTTCCTGTACGAAAAGTGGCGCGATCACCTATACTTTTGCCTGGACGTTGTGAAAACAAGGCTTGCGAGCTATTATGAGGCTATTTACGACAGCGGGTCCCCGCTGGACACCGTGTTTGGCTTTATCGATGGCGGGCAACACCCGTGGACGGCTTGAGTCTGCAACGTCAGTGCTACAGCGGTCACAAACGCACGCACTGTTTGCTGCGTTATGGCGCCCGACGGCCTTTGCATTGCATCCACTTTTGGGGGCCTATGGAGGGCCGTCGGCACGACACGGCCATGCTGAGGAAGAGCAACCTGATCCATTTCCTAGCCAGCGAGCCGTTTTTCCGTGGCCGCTTCCTGTACGGCGATCCTGCCTACGGTGTGAGCGATCACATCATAAGTGGCTACGTGTGGCCCGTTACATCTGGTAGTACTTGTAATCCTTCCAGCGCCGACATCCTCGTGTCCGACATCGTGGACGCCTCTATGGGCGACCACTCCGGCCTGTCATTGTGGGAGCAACATCGATACCTCGACGATGGCCAGTGGGCCGCGCTCACGAAACTGCAAGCGTTCAACGGGACGGAAGCCGTCGAGGATCTGTTGAACCAGAACGCAGAGGTCGTTGTTGCTTGCATCAACATGCTCCGCGACTATGAAGTCGCTCTCGAGAAGCATGTCGTGGACGTGGTCACGTCTCAAATCGCTGCCGCGAAGATCTCCACGCCACCACCTACGCTTACGTATCTGCAGTCCCCTGCTCCGCTGGCACCTTCGGCGTTGCCGAAGCCGCTTCGTGTCCCCGTGTCGCCGTTCAGCCCCGAAGACGGCAAGAACTTGGTGTTCTGGGTGCGCGAGAACGAGATCGCGATGGCGGCCGCCCGCACTGTTGTTGAACAGCAGAAGATCGCCTTCGGCCTGTCGAACCTAAAAGGCCGGCCCAAGACGTGGGCACTCACGTGCGAGACGACGCACCCTGGTTATCTCACCAGCTGGGTCGCGATGATCCGCGGGTTGAAGGAGGTGTTCCCCCCGCCAAATGTGCCGCATCGTCAACGCGCTGCGTTCCTCGCGTGCCACCAAGACGAGCGCGAGCTACACGTGCACGTGCAGGAGTTGCGTCAACGTGTGTCGAGCATGACAGCCGATGCTCTCGCAGAAGATGTCAAGTTGACAACCTTCATGGAGAACATGAAGCCTGGTCCGGCCAAGGCAGCGGTGTTCCGCGGCGAGTGCGAAACTCTCGAAGAAGCCTTCACGATCGCCCTCCGCGAAGACTACATTCAGCGAATCTCGCGGGGCCTATCTGCCAACCCGGCGGCCCCCGTTTCGAGCACGCCTGAGATGGCCTCGGCCGAACCCATGGACCTGTCCACAATTGATCTCACTGGTGTGGATCTCTCCACGTTCGACTTAAGTGCGATCGACGTCAACGCTCTCGGTGTGAAGTGTTCACCTGTGACAAGTTCGGTCACTACCAGCGCGATTGCCCCCGCAACCGCGGCCAGCGGTTCAACTACCGCTCGCGTCTCGGCCATAGTCGCGGACGTCCGCCAGTCGGACGAGGGGACTACGCTGACGCATCGCAGGAAAACGTCCATTCCCAGTAGATGCGGGGCGGTCTGCTGGGGCAGTAACAGGTCAACCTGTCGTGTCTGTTCTCGAGACGCGAGGGAGAGATCTGGCCCCTCGAGAGGATTTACTCTCGGCGACTGACAAGCAACACGTCAGTGGCGATCTTCTCGTCGTCACTGCACAAGTGAAGGGCTACGCGCGTCCATTTAATGATTTAATAGACAGTGGTGCGACGCGCAACTATGGACGCAAGCAAAGTATTGCTGAAAACAGCGCTATGTTTGCACAAGCATGTGATCAAGATCGTGGCAAGATCTCTTTTCGTCTTGCCACCGGCATCGTGGCCCGAGTGGACCGAATCGAAGTTGATCTCCGTGTCGTGCTTAACGACTTTGACTCTGTGGAACACTTCACAGTGTTGGACATGGATGATTGGTTCGATCTCACCCTCGGGATGCCGTGGTTGGAAACCCACGAGCCATGGATCGACTGGCGAACCAAGTCGATTGGAAGTTCCTCCCCAGGACACTCAGGTGCGTCATGAGCCCTCCTTCGCCCACCTCCAGGTGACTTCATCAGAAGATGACACGGCGGTCTCCGCGTACTCTGTCGGGGTCATGGACGAATTCCCTTATGAAGTGAATGTCGCCTCTGTGACGATGAGTGCGACTCCCGTGGCGGAACCCGCCTCCAAGACCAAGGTTGGTTCGGCTGCATGGCGAAGGCGGCACTGTCAACAGCTCCGCGGGCGTCGCTTGAGAGCACAAGACCCGGTCGGGTCAACGCTGACGGTGTCACCACACACCATCAGCGTCATCGACGCGCGGACAGGGTTTCCGGTCGACGCCTCGACGGTGGATATGGCGCCTCTCCCCTCTTTTGAAGAGCTGGTTGAGCTCGAGGAGCTATCGATGGACGATTTTACGCAGGAGCTAAAGGCGAACGAGATCGCCGAGATCGTCATCCTACGTTCAGAGCGAGAGATCACTGAACTCAACTCCTCGTCAGTCATTGATGAGTCGGTACTCACTGAGTTTCGTCAGAAGTTTGGTCAGCCATCCTGAAGAATCCGAAGGATCGGTATTACCCCCTAGTAAAGCGCTTCGCCGACACGTGTCTGAGCAAGAACCCACCGGCGGGGCTACCGCCTGATCGAGGAGTTCGACATGAGATCAAGCTTACCCCTGACGATGGAGGCAAGTACACGACGGTGGATTTGTTGTGCAAGGAGACGGGTGTGCGACCCCAAGTGACTGAAGCCAACACGCCGCAGTCAAACAGAAAGGCCAAGAGAATGAACCGGACGACCTTCAACATGGTACGCTGTATGATTTTCGGTTCGAGCCTCCCGCTCACGTACTGGAGTGAGGCCGCTGAGTACGCCGCGTGTATTCTAAACCAAAATTGCACTAGGTTCATTCTCAAGTGCGTCTCGCCGATCGAGCTGCTGACCGGCCACCCGGCAAACCTCCAATGGACCGTGGTGTTCGGATCCCCGTGCATGGTGGGGCGGGACCCCAAGAAGAAGGCCGAAGAAGGCCATCAAGAAGCACGCGGGACGCGCGCTAATCATCGGGAAGGACAAAGAGACGAAGGGCTACAAGGTGGTGCTCGTCAAGGACAAGGTCGTGACAACGACGCGCCACGTCTTCGACGTCGAAACGCTGGGCGAGAAGGGCGAAGGACCAGATCCTGCGCGCACTCGAAGACGAGGAGGGCGACGAACTGGCACGTATCGCAGAGCAACGCCCACACAAAGCCGAATAGAATAAGAAGAAGGCAGAAGATCGCGAAGCGAAGGAGTCCGAAGCGCACGGAAAGAAGGAGAAGGTGGCCGAAAAAATCTCGGAGTCGAATGAGCAAGACCCAACTGGACGAAGCAGGTCGAAGCGCGACTGCAAGAAGTCCAAGAAGAAGGCTGCGGCCGACGAACAGGCCATGGAGTAGGACGCGACAAAGAAGAAGAACGATAAGTCCGCGGAAGCAGCCCCATGAGGAAGGACAAATAACTTTCAGGGGGGCGTGGTTGCCACTGGCGCGCCGCTCCTCATGGCTTTCGCGGTGCTACCGGCGTCCAAGGCCTCGAATGACGAACCGACGGTCGCGGATCGGTCAACTACCGGTCGCGCGACGGGGACCAGACTGCGACAGATGGGCGCTGGCAGATCCGGAAGAGTTGCGGTCGCTTGAAGCGAACAAAACCTGGACGATCGTGCGTTGACCGCCGATCATGAGGCCGCTTCCCACAAAGTGGATATAACACGAAACTAAGGCCGACGACAGTATGGAGCGGTACAAAGCCCGGCTTGTCGCGCGCGGTGACAAGAAAGTGTATGGTGAGAACTACTTTATGACTTTCAGCGGTGGTATACTAGCAGCCGCGACCGGGTTCAAGTGGACGGAGAGCAAAGCCAGAAACGTTCTATGTGCGTTGACTGCGTTGCAGTCATATCGGCGGTGCCGCTACTGGTTTGTTTGTAGCATAGGTCGGCGCCTCTCATCCAGCACGATCTACGATCTGTTACCGAACGGGACACCCTCAACGACTTCTCACATCCTTCATTTGATTGGGCATCCGAGTGCCTACACTCCCGCTACTTTTATGAGGAATACGTGAGCATGAAGATGAATTCACCATATCGAACATGGTGCGTGTTCATGTGCCACCTAGAAGCACGCCATGAGGCTGACCAAGAACCCAAGAGACTTTGTTTCAAGGCTACAGTGGTAGTACAAGGACGACTCTCAGGGTTTGCGCATGAGCAAGTACGCTATCACGCACGCGTGTGTTTCCAAGCCTTCACAATTCTAGTGCTCAGCCCCATCGCCAACCCTCAAGACCAAAACCGTTTTAGTGCGGGGCGCGTTGTGTGTGTGTGTGTGTGTGGGGGGGGGGGGGGGGGGGGGGCTGTTTAGATACGTGGCTCGTTATCACGCAGCCTCCGTCGAATTGGGGTGGCAAGGAGGGTTCGTGGCTCCCTGAGGGATCGCTGTTGCCGCTCGTTTGCCGCTATGCTGCTATTGAAAGCGCAGCTGAATTGTCGTGTTTGGCTGTGGCAAAACTACAGTCATCACGGAAGCTGCTCTGGGTGTGTTGCAGCTTGACAGCACCGCGCGTGTGGTCATTGCGACCGAGACCAATAAAACTGCTGAGTTACATGTGAAGGCTCTGAGAGATCATCCGCAGGGAGGTCACGAGGTGGACCGTGTCGGGCAAGATCCCGGGCGACATAGCGAGCTGCGAAAATACTCGTCGAGCTATCAGGCACAACGGTTATGCAACCAGCGGCACCGTCCCGGGGGTAGTGTGGTGCGGCAGCAGGTCTTGGAAGAGTGTGAATTGGAAGTGGTCGGGCGAGCCAACACTCTTGTCGCTATCAGCGTTTGGTTCAAGTCTTCTGCATCGAGTGCAATGGCAGGTGACCATCATTGATGAAGCTGGTTTGGTGCCTGAGATCAGTGACTGCCAAGTTCTTCGATAAAAACGCACATTGTCACGTTTTTTTGGTGATCCGAATCAACTTGGGGCGCGATCTAAGGTGGAGCATGGCCGGAGGCGCAGTCAAGACACGAAATATGCCCAGCCTGGTCGTTTCTCAAGATTGTGGATGCGGACATGAGAAAGAACTAATGCGGACATACTTTCGAGGCGCAGTATCGAGCGCATCCCACGATTGGGCGATGGCTTCAGCGATTCTACAGCTATACGTTGATGCATAACGTCGCTGAGTCCCCGCCATACCTCCGTTGCATGATAGTACAAGGCCATTCGTCCTTATAGTCGATGCGACCACTGTCGACCATCAAGACCTCGCGAGTGCTTCTGGCATCGGTGGATAAAGTGACTTGTCCGCCCCAACGAGAGCGAGACAGATCTGCAGTCGAAGTGTGGCGTGTGGGCGAGTTGCTGAACGCGATTTGCACAGATCTAAAGAAGTGCTGGTCGCCGTCCGCGCCGTAAGTGAAAAAGACGGTGCTGCTCGTTACCCATACAACGCCCAAATCCAGCGGTTGGAGGAGTTGGTCAGCGTCAGAAGACAAGCGTGGGGCGAGTTCGTGGCCATCACGGTGTCTATAGTCGACACGTGCCAGGATCTCAGTGTGACATCGCCATCGTGTCAATGGTTCGAAACAGTGAATTCGGTTTCCTCGTGGACGATGCGCGTACCCTCGTCGCGCTCAGCCGCAGCACGGATTATTTGTTCGTTGTGCTCCACACTAGGCTTTCCAGCGGCAGCGCGTGTGGCGATACCTCCCCAACGACGTGAGTGAGACGCCGGGGACCGTGTGACGAGTCTTTGATCGAAGGGCATTCAAGACCATCAGCCTGATTGTCAACAAGGTACGGAAGTAGTGGAGTATTACACTAGGTAGGTCGGCCGATCAACGCAGGTACCTGCGAACGTTCACCTTGCCGAAGCTTCAAGTTGGACAAGCGAAGTGAGCAGGAAGGGCACACACGAACGTTTAGCCTGGCGTAGTGGCAATCAAGAAGATCGGGCGATAGAAGAGCGCGTGCGTGGACACCTACGCGGTGTTGACCGACGCCTGCACCGCTGCTGTGGCCCGAAAAATGGCTAGATCAAGAAGGTGATCCAAGACGCGATCCTCCGCGCCGCCAACTACGTGGACGCAAGGGGCTGACCTCCACGCCCAATCCCCTGGCACGGCTTCAGTGTTGGAGATCGAGCAGAGCGGAGCCGCACAGCCGATCCCGCGACGCCGCCCGTGCTCCTTCAGCGCCGTCGCAGCCTTTACCGGGCACAATCCGCCCCCAGAGGCCGTCAGACGCAGCGTCGTGGTGCGACCACCTCCGTCCGTCTTGCGGCCACGCAGTGTGGCCTCCACAAACGCAGCGCAGTCGTTGCCCGCCGGAATAGAGGTACTCGGACTTCCTCAGCAACAAGAAGAAGCCCAGGACCGCAGCCCCATAACACGCGGCCTTGAGCGCGGTGGCAGTTCCGTCTTGCTCGTATGGTGTGGAGGAGGGTGACGGTGGCTGGATTCTCGCGTCTCGGACTGGGCGACAGCCGCTGCGTCCCACGCACAGCGATTCTTTGCCCGGCACCGAGCTTGACGGGGTATCCGATGGTCACCTGATAACGCCACGACACGTGGCTGATCTTGGACAGCACGGTCGAGGCGGAGTTTCCTTGCTTCCAGCAGTGAGCGGCAAACATGGCGGGCTGCACCGGGTCTCAGGATCTCAACAGTCCGAGACTGGCGGTTCATTCGACCCATTCTCACCATGTCTGGTCGTATTTCCGCTTGGACAACTCGGCCAGTGGCGTGGACAGTAGCTGGTTGAGAAGGTTTTGTAGATCTTGCGCAGCTCGGGTAGTAGCGGGGTCTGCGTTCAGGCACGGCACAGGTTAGTCTAGCTCAGAGCCATGGTGGTTGTCCACTGGCGTCAGCCATGTGGTTCGCGTCAGCCATGTGGTTCGCGGCCCCACGTAGGTGCCGCGCCACAACCTTGAACCCATGTGTGGCTTCCAGCAGACCGATCGGCCGGTTGATCGCTCAGCTGTAGTCGCTCTTGCTGTGTTTCTTGTTGTTCCACGACACGGCAGTGGAGTTCTCGCTCCAGCAGAGAACCGGCAGTGTTTGGCCGGCAGAGCCGCGACTGAGCCCCACCGCGGGCCCCAGAGGCGGCAGCGGGAACCATGCAGGAGCTTCACCTCGGGCGGATGTGGTGAAGTGCCCCAAAATGGTAAGGTTATTACCGCCGCTGTCGAGCGGAGTGTGCGGCTCGAGATCAAGACAGAAGTTCGATGAAGAATCAAGCGGCGAACTAAGTAAGAGTCTCGGTGAAGAGCCCACGACGCTCACCAGGACCTCTTCTTCCTTGAGGCCAAGCTGCTGGCAGCGTTTCTTCACAATCGCCTCGTACTCTTTGCGCTCCTTGCGCCACGCGACGAGCATGGTGTGGGAAGTATCGGTGATGCGCGGTGCGTCCGTCGGCGTGGAGAGCGGCAGACTGGTCATGGTCTTGTCTTCGTCGGTATCGGCCTGACGGGCCGAAGTTCTCGTCTACATTGTACCGCACCCGGGTACTAAAGTCGACTTTGTGGTGGATGCCAGAAAAAAAAATGCCACTTGAGGGGTAAGGTTCGCCTAGATGTATTCGTGTCCAATCTCGCATTGTCTTAGCTTCTTCCTGCCGCCGGCCCCGTTTCCTGTGTCCTCCCAATCAGCTTGTGCTCGACTGATCCATCAGGCATCTTCCGCCGGATGGACTCAGTCCACTGCCCACCGTCCCGTCCCCGTTTTCGTGTTGGGGCTGGCTTTCAACTATCACCCACCACAGTGCCACCGGAGACACGTGCGGACAAACCAGCAAGGCCTCGTTTGAAATCCCATGGAAGATAATGGCGAGCGACCTGTGAATACCAAACTCACGTTTGGGGATGCAGCGGGAGGACCATGCGTTTTTGTTGCCATGGGAATGCAATGAACATTCAATGAGTCAAACAGGCATGTCGATCCAGCTTTTTGTAGAGTCGAGTCACTTGGGTTTGGAATGGTGCCGCGATTGAAATGCTGCACGTTGTCGGTATGTGGGCAAATGAATCCGAGTCTACGTGGTTTTCACGCTCTCTCTCTCTCTTCGATGATGCGAGTCAATATTTTTACGAGGATGGTAGGTTATACCGCGCCGATAGGCGCATGTGGCCCACGGCATCCTCACTAACTGCAAGGACCAAAAGCACGATCTCGTCGACGAAGTCGTGGCTAGATTTCTGGAAGCCATGGTGCAAAATTGACGCTGGTATTGATTCTCTTCATCTCTCGAAAATAGCTGTGGGCCCAGCTTAATGCCAACAATCTTGGGGTGGGTAAAAGTCGCGACGTGGACATGTTTATTATGATTCAATGTGCCTAAAATATGGTTTCCGCTTGCAGATTGGACGTACGATCATCTTCTTTATCGAAAAGCCTACATAGCGTGCAACTTTTTCGCTTAGTACCGTGCTGTGCAAATCACGGTACTACAGCGACTCTCCTTGGGGTCGAAACCTCCTTTACTCAGTAAAGTCCTCAGGATGAATATGAAGCAGTCATCAGCTGACGAGCAAATTTCTGTGAAATGGACCCTTTACCTCGAACAAATTATCGGCCCTGAGCAGACAAACTGTGCGCACTTAGAGAAAATTAACCACACCTACTAGGCAGCCGGGTCCTTAAAGTATTCGATCACTGTTGTACTGACGTGATTGGCCATTTGTTTGATTTGGTGTGTAATTTTGACCAGCGATAGGCCGACAATGGTAAGGAATGATGGTAGCGAGGAACAACCGCTCAGCCACGTTGCTCCATGCGGCTACCTGCACCTAACGACTCATATGGATACAACAAACTTGGCAGGTAATGCGTTCTGGAGTAGCTATTTAGCACAAGACAATAGACAACGAACTCTCTATGAGAGGTACATCAGTTTGTGATGTGTTCGGGTGCTGCTGCTCAAACGACTCAAATGACCGCAACACGCAAGCAAGCGCGCAACGGGCTTGTGGAGCGGGTGTAGAGGAAATGGGGGGGGGGGGGGGGGGGGGGGGCGAGTAATGAGGGCTCGAAGACACCCGGAGCATAGCAGCCAAGGCGGCGATCTCGAGGGGATCGACACGGGTTAGGCTGCTCGAGGAAGAGAGGCGGATGTGGATACCGGGCCGGGGATCTCGAGGAGTGTCGGCTGAACTCACTGGGGACGTCCATTGTGGCAACGTGGCTGTCGCAGACAAGGTAGCTGGGATACCTGCTCTCCGCAAATGTGATTTTGCCACTGCAGTGGATGCTGGCGGCCACCCTCGCGAAAGAGTCGCATTGCGACGCCGGGACTACAACTTGGATGTGCCCTACGACTACTGGTCGTTTCTTTTTGAAGTCCGAGCGCTCGCACTTTCAGCACACAAAGTACCTGGAGGCACAAGTGGTGTGTGAGGAGGAACAGGAAGCGCGACGACTGCGGCTGCACCTGATGGTTGCCCTTCCTCACAAAAAATCCCTGGTACAGAATTTGAGAAGCGTAGCGCCGCTCCTCTGCATGCGATTTGCATGTCTCCAGTGAAAAAGTAGCAATGTTGGTGGTAACGGGTTTACGCTGTTCAGTATGTGCTCACAAAAGACATGCAAGTAGCATTATGTGTGCATATCTAGCGTGTGCCGGTAGTCAACACGGTGAGCTTGATCTTTTCAGTCCATCCATTCGCCCCATTGCTGACTCAAGATACAACAAATCTGCTACATGGGGGAAGGTGGGGGAGAGCCAAGCAGTAATATAAAGCTGTCTCGACGTAACTGCACACCGAAATGCTCGCGGTGTGCCTGACATTGAGCCGCTGTTCCGAAGATACTCCAGGATGGAAAAATATCCACGCCGGACAGGCGTATTCGTTGGGGCTCTCGCGAAGCCATCTAACACAAGGCAGGTTGCCGCCAGCAATCGCCTCCTCAATCGCGCGGTCGGCTGAACGGGTAGGGTAGGTTCGGTTTAGCCATCTCACCATGTCCAAATCTCCGAGTTCGGCTGCAGCTGTATTGCACGACCAGAGCAGCCTTCACCTCGATGATCGGTGAGCCAACTGACAGCTTTATATTGACCATTACCAGCTGCCATATCCATGTCAGATGTTGCACAACCTTCTTGGCAATTCACCTGGAGCCACTCAAGCGCACCCAAGCTACCATTTGCTGCAGCCCGGTTCATCGCTGCAGTTGGGCATCCTTCGTACCTTGTCACATTGAGAAACTCGAGAATATGAGTGATGTTGTTTCCAGCACCCCAATTCATGGCAAGGCGGGATCCACCACCAAAACCACGGGTAGTGAGGAACCGAGCAACTTCTACGTGTCCACCAGCGCAGACAAGATCAAATGTCGTAGGAAGGACTGCCACAGTTGGCCAGCTTCATCAGCAACAACTTATGAATGTCCAGTATTCCGGTAGTAGCGGCGTTGAAGAGTCCTTGGTCGGCACATCCTTCTGGCCGATTATCGGCGAGCCACTTTACTATGGAGAGATGGTCAATTGTTGCTGCTAGGTCGACTACTGCGCTAGTACAACCACCCGTCCACTCCTTGTGCAGCCAGATGAGGACATCAAGATGGCCTTGAGCAGCTGCGCTGTCCATCGCTTGAGTTGTAGCAGTCACACCAAGTCCTTGAGCCCATTGCAGAAAGTTGATGTCACCACGCTCTGCTGCCTTATCCATGCAGATGGCTAAGCGAGTTGTGGAGTTGGCATCCATTTAGCCATGTATACAGGGCAAATGAGCCAACACTGCTCACGAGAGATGCACAGCCCTTGCGCGACTCGTACATCGGCCATAAGTATGGTGTGATCTCGTCAACCTTCACATCCACAATCGACTCAAGAAGCGTAGGATCTTCAGCGATGTCAAATCCGTGGGCTCTAAACCATTGGAGAATCTGTAGCTGACCTGCATTGCTGTTCTCACAAACGCAGTGGATGACCAGACGACTAAGGGCCCACGAGCTTGGAGCCAATCAAGCACTTCCATGTCTCCGTTCCCGGCAGCAGCAGCAACAGCGTGGGTGACCACAATCTTGGAAACACAACGGTCAAAGCCGATAACACTTTAGAGATATCCGACAGCAGCCCATCTCGCGATGCGCTTGTTGAACAAATGTGCCACGTACGTGGGGTGCGTTCACTACCGATCCCGGAAGCCATGAAATGTTACACAAGACGAGGTAGGCTCTTGTAGCAGGCTTCTTCGACAGTCCACCGATCTGCATCATAGAGAAATGAGGTGACACAACGCCCGAAGTTGCTGAAGCTGAATCCGAGAAGATCTCTTCGTGTGGCAACAGCGATACGGCAGTAAGAGTGCCTTCGAAGCGAACTTGGAGAGGTGCTTCCATCGTGTGGGCGTTTTGGAAGTGTACACGTGATGCTTGCCCCCGCACGCACAGCCCCCAAGTCCGCGATACACAGAGGAGATTCACAGCATAGCTTATACTGCAGAATAAAAAGGGTTCCGTTCGAGTGGACTGTGCTGGCTGAAGGGGGTGAAACGGCCGCACGGGATGCTATTCGTGCAGTACATAGTGAAAGTTCTGGTGGAAGGTAGCATCATCTCCACTCCCACCCAAATCACCTATGGTTGCCTTCTCACGCATTGCCACTTGCTCGAAAAGAGTAGGGGGTTCAACGAGTAAGAATAGATACGTACGAATGGAGTTGTCCCGGATACCGAAGGAGTTTTTTTGGGTCAGATTTGTGCAGGGTCAACACTTTAGACCAGACCCGGTCTAGACCGGGTCAGATTTTATCCACGGATATTATCAGAGTGTATATTCACCGTTCCAAAAAGCTTAAGTACGACAAATATGCTGACACAGGGTACGATGGGAAGGGCCTTTGGCCTCCAATCGCCACGACGGGGGGCTCGTGGTTTTGCTCGTGGTTCTGTTACCAGCTACGATTGCTGCTGCCGTCCCCATTACTCCTTCAGCTCCGCGTTCGACAGTCGATGCTCCGCGTTCGACAGTCGATTTGCGTGCGTTGCGGTCTGTTAGAACAGAATCACACACGGAAGCCGTGCCGCGATTAGCAGGGGGTCCGCGCGCTAGCACCGGAGCGTAGCGTAGGTTGCGGGCGTGGGTCCTGCAAGCGGCAGACGGCGGACCCACAAGCACTCGTTAAATGTACAATCTAGTCTCGAGCCACCGGAGCGAAGCGGAGGTCGGCGAGGCTCCTGCCCAAGGTTACGATAGAAAACGTGAAGATGGGATAGTAATACAGCACTCCCACCCATAAACATGCCAACGTCATTTATCAGTACATGATATATTCGTAATCTACAAAATATATTACGAATATATTCTGATCTTCTACAGGATGATTCTGACCCAATGACTATAGATTACTGACCGGGTCGGGGTCTAGACCGTAGACCCGGTCAGATTCTGATAAAAAAAAAAACGCTACCCCCCAGATACAAAATCGATCCCGTGGTGAAAGATGCACTTGCGGATCCAACGGTTCTTTGAACGTTTCAAGTAGCCGCAGAAGTGTGAGAGTGCGACAGCGGAGGTTGCACGGGCTGACGTTCATTTGTTGCCGACATTCTCGCCAGAGTCATCGTGGCCCGTGGAAACGTTTGGGAAACCGACAGTGGTTGAAGATAGGGAACCCAATTAGCCTCCGCATCTTCGGGCCTCGCACCGTTCGACATTGAAACCCACCAAGTCCTTCACCGCCATGCATGAGCTAGCAAACCAATGATTTCCTTCTTGCCGGTCCGTGGGGGCACGCACCAGGCGTGTTGACCATGTTATTACTACGTGGGTCGGCCGCCTCCGAGCCACATCGGGTGTGGTGTGGAGGGTTTGACTTGCGCCTATCGCGTGGAGAATGGAGAGTGTGAGCTCCTGGTGTTGATCGGTGGGCTCACCGTGCCCAAATCCAATTGGAATGAGACGGGATTCGGCGGAATCTTCGGCTTCTAGATCCTCTCTCGAGTCATTTCCTTTAGTGTTTTTTTCGCGGACGTCGCGAATCAAGTAGTT